>PVIA01008701.1:0-68915 GCA_004024845.1 Tonatia bakeri
TGAACGTCCCGGGACCTACAATTTTGGGTCGTTGGGGACAAGAGCTGAAACACTGCAGACACTCATAGTTAGAAAGATTTAAGATGGGAACAGACCAAGAAAGAGAGCAGGTGGCAAGAGGGGGAGCCATGCTGAGAAGGGGGCGGGGGCATTTTGGAAGTCCTCGGGGTCACGGTTGGGTGTCCTTTTTCTCTTCCACAATAGTGGCTTAAAAAAATCAAAATGCATTGCACAGCCCTGGCTGTTGTGGCTCAGTTGGCTGGAGCATTGTGCCATAAACCAGAAGGTCATGAGTTCGATTACCAGCCGGGTCGCACGCCTGGGTTGCAGGTTTGGTCCCCCATCCGGACACATTTGAGAGGCAACTCATCGATGTTTCTCAAGTTGATGTTTCCCTCCCTCTTTCTCCCTTTCTTCCCTTCTCTCTCAAATCAATAAACATGCCCTCTGGTGAGGGTTTAAAAAAAAATGCATTGCATGGTTCCCAGATTCAGGGTCCTAAGATGCAGGCGCAAACTAAGGCTCCAACAGCCAAGTTCTAATTCCTGATTCATCAAATGGCCCGAGGCAAATCTCTTGCGCCCTCCCAGGCCTCCTCTCTCTCCTTCAGCAGACTGGGACCCATCTTCCACCCAGATGGCAACAAATAGTTCAGCTGCTGCGAGGGGTGAACATAATATCCAAAATAAATCCCGGCTGAAATGTTTTTTTTCAAGAGCGAAGCTATAAGCATCCTGGAAGAAAGCCCCAAAGAACATTTATAATCATTGGAAACTAAAACCACTATAAAAAAATAAATAGAACATAATGCAAAATAACAGAGAAAAAAACATCTACAACATGCATGACAAAGGAGTTACTTTCTAAAAGAGAGAAAGCTTTTATAATCCATTTTTTAAAATTGCAGAATTAAAAGCACTGAGGAAAGGCCACAAACGGGCAATTTCAAAAATATGCAAATGGCTCCTCAACTAATTATCAAAGGTCTATCGATTAAAAGTGTAAAGTGCTATTTTCCCCCCATTCGTTTGTCTGAAATCTTAAAGATTAATAATATTCAACACTGGGGAAGCTCTGAGGGGCAAATTGCTACAGTAGCTCCAGAGGGCAGTTAGGACCAGGGGTTAGTCTGGGTACTGGGCACGCCCTTCGTCCCAGCCCTCACCCTGGGGAAACTCATTCCCCAGAACTGTCTGCACCACCTACAGCGTTTCAGGTACAAGGACGTTCACTGCCGCGCTGTTCACTGCAGGGGCCACGGTTCATTCCAGGTGTCCAACTGATGGTCCAGGGCAGGCAGATTAAACGTGATTTCTGGGTGTGTCCATGAGTTGTTTCTGGATGAGATTAGCACTTGCATGGTGGACTCCCTGAAGCAGAAGGCCCTTCCTGATGGGGGCAGAGGCTCCATCCAATCTGTTGAGGGCCCAAATAGAACAAAAGGCAGAGGAAGGGGAAATGGGCCCCCTTTCTCCTAACTCGCTGATTGAGCTGGGACGTAGCATCTCATCTTCTGCCTCAGACTGCATCTACACCATCAGCTTCATGCATTCTTGAGTTTTCGGCCTCGGGCTGAATTATACCACCTGCTCTCCTGGGTCTCCAGCTTACGGATGGCAGATCACTGGACTTCTCGATCTCCATAATGGTGGGAGCCAATTCTGTGGGATAGGTAGATAGGTAGACAGATAGATGATGGATGGATGGATGGATAGATAGATAGACAGATCTCCTACTGGTTCTGGTTCTGGTTCTCTGGAGCACCCTGACTACTGCAATAGTAAATATTGGAAACATCGCTTCTCGGCCTTTTGGCTAAGATCAAGTGTAGTAAATATTGGAAACAGTTTCACCAAACGCAGTTGATTTTTGTGTGGTTGATTTAGGACCTTGCTCTCGGGGAGCAGGGCTGAGGGGTCGGGGAGTGCATGGGGAAGGAGGAAGCGCCAACACAAGTTTGCACTGTCAAACTGGCCATGGCCACCTATAAGGAGCAGCTCACTCCCACGGGGTCTTTAGAGCAGCCCTGCAAAATGCAGCTCAGAGCCACCCACCTAGAGCAAGAAGTGGGGGCACACTGCTCCTCCAGCTCCTGTCTCCCACTGATCAGGGACACCCATGGGCCATTGACTCCCTAGTGCCTCCAAGTGGCACACACAGAGACTGCAAGCAGTTCCTGGGGGAGCATCAGAGAAGCCCCTAGTACCATTTGGCCATGGATAGCACAAGATTTGAGGACTCAGAGTCATCTTTTTAAAATGTAAATTAAATAATGTTACATCACCCTTACAACACAATCCGAATTCCTCACCATCATCTGAAAGGTCCTCGGGATCTGCCCCCCACCTAGTGCTTCACCCCAGCTCACACCTGTCTCCCCTCACTCCACCCGCACCCCAGCCCCCCTGATCTTCATTTGGCCCTCCAACACACCACGCCCTGTCCTCCCCAGGGCCTTTGCACATGCTGTTCCTGCACCTGCTACGCTCTTCTCGCTGCCCCCACCTGGCTCACTCATTCCTTGTTCTCCTTTACGTACCAGCACAAATGTCCTTCCTTCATAGAAGCCCTCCTCTCCCCCAGGCAGCCAACACGAAGCCTGTTGCCCTGATTTCTTCTCTCTCATGGTGCCCTGGTTTGTTGTCATCCTAGGACATTCCCCCAGGTTACTACAGAGTCTGTCAGCCTTGCTCAGGCAGATGCATCTCATGTCCACAGGTGAACACGCAGCCCTGGACCCAGCACCTGTCAGACACCAAAGATTTGTTGAATGAGGAACTATATCGGTGAGATCATCTAGTTCGGAGGTCATCGTGCTGGGTTATACCGCCCCCTGGAGGCTGCCTCGGGTTAGGTTCTCCAGAAGCAGATTCTATGGTAAGAATTTGTGTAAAAATGATTAGGGAATGATCCTATGGCAAGCCAGTAAGTAAAGTCTCACAGAGGGTAAGACTTCGCTCAATCCCCCAGGGAGCTCAGGGGACAGTGCAGGTCCCAGGTGAGAGGCAGGGAGCTGGAACATTTTTATTAGTATCACTGGTGGGATTGCTACAGAGGCGTCAGGAACTGTATGGAGGTGCTTTCTGGTGGGCAGTGATTGGGGGAGGATGCTGGCAGGTGATACCCAAGGATGCTAAATGCCATACAATGTTTCATGCAGTCACACACAGTGAAAAACTGTGCCGCTCCAAATGTCGAAAACCCCCCTACAGAGGAGCGCTTATTACTTCCAATTCCTCGTTTGACAGATTTGGAAATTGAGGTACAGAGAGGCAAAGTGACCTGCCCAAGGCAACACAGCAAAAGAGACACAAAGTTGGGGACTAGAATCCTGGTGTTTTCGCAGAGGCCCCTGAGTCTTAATTCTTCCTGAAGCGTAAAAGAGAATACTCTACACCCCAAGTCCAAAACCCCTTCTGGATTTCTCGAGGGGGCCACGGATGCCCTGTCCTCTGCAGGGGAGAAATCCAACTGGGAGACATCAGAAGCCAGGCCCAAAGCAGACGTGCCCATGAAGATAAGGGAGACAGTTTTCCACCAGACAAATTCGTGCCCTGCTCAGTTTAGACATTAAAATGAACTAACTTAATTTCATGCCATATGCAAATCCTTACCAGCTGTCGGCTCTGTAATCACAGGAGACTTAATGTAATAACTAAACAAGAACAAAAACGCAGCGAATCAGGCTCTGGGCAAGTCCATGGACAGCGGGTTTCGTGTTCCTGGGTGCTCAGCAAGCGCGGAGCATTCTCAGCGGACATCTGGAAGCCCGCACGTCTGCCTCGGCCCGCACCCAAATGCCTGCTGCCATGACAGCAAATAACGGCTAAGGACCGACTGGGTCATTGTGCACCCCTAGCCCCCATGCACCGTGAGCATCTCTCTCTAGACCCCACAGCTTCTCCCCAACTGTCAGGGTTCAGGCCTGTCCAGCCATCTGGGCCCAGTGCTCAGAAGTAGCCCAACCATGTGTCTCTGGCTCACCGAAACCCAAGGGTGGGAGGGAGGCTGCTGGCGGGGACAATGGGCGGGGGACCCCACGTTCCTCAGACTGCCCGAGCCAAAACTAATAGCAAACATTCATCAAATGCTTACCAGGGGCCAGGGGCCAGGGGCCAGGCCCGCCACCTTCTGTGAATTATCTCAACATCTCCCAGAGCGCGGAGGACAGTTTCAGGTCATCTGTTCATGCGCTCACTGCTGCATTCATTCAGCAAATGTTTATGACACATCCGTGATGGGCCAGGCGCTGGTCTGGGGACATCACAGCGAACCAGACACACAGAGACCCCTGGCCTTGGGAAGCTGCATTTCTGGTGGGACAAGCCCGTTTTAAATGGGATCTCAAAGCCCTTTGCAGCTGCCACGGCACCAACAGTATTGCCTTGGGGCGAAGCTGCACGTGGGAGAGTTGGTTAGAGAAAGTGCGGGACAGGGTGAAAGGTACTATTGCTGGTCTCGTTTTACAGCTTGGGAAACTGAGGCTCGGGGAGGTCCAGTCTGAGATCGCACAGCTGGGGCGTGGTGGAATTCAGATGTGAGCCCGGGTCAGGCTTCAGATCCGGTGTTTTAACAGCGGGCCTCCGACACAGTGACACAACAGGTGGCCCATTTCATTCACACACTTGGTTCTCGGCCACCAAAAATCCCTGCGCACGTGGCTTGTGGCCACTCTCTGAAAATCCTGCCAGGAAGTTACACAACTTCTCCCTGTTCATGTTTTCATCTTGAGGAGGATCCAGCCTACTTCACCTCCTCCCTTAAGTGTGGGGGCCAGGACCCCCATTCGCAACAGCCTGACTCAGGGCCCGTGACAATGACCAGGTTGCCCCCTTCCATCCCCATAACCCGCAGCTAGTGCCCCAGCCCCAGCTCCCGGTTCCCTCTCAAGTGCAGTGGCTGTGACCATGTCTGTGACTGGCATGCGAGCCCTGCAAGTCTTTAAAACAACAACAACAGAGGATGTCCAGCTGGCCTCTCAGCTGGACACAGGCACGTATTAAAAGCGGGCACTGGCAACGTTATTCCACCTTCAAAGGGGAGAAAATGCCAACACCTGCCGCCACATGGACGGCCCCTGAGGACGGTGTGCCAAGGGAAATAAAAACACCAGTCACAAAGAGACAGAGACAGTATGGGTCCACTCACAGGAGCCACTTAGAGGGGTCAGCACCATAAAGACACCGAGTGGAAGGGGGTCTCCCAGACAGGGGAGGACGGAAGGGGGGCTCCTGTGAAGTGGGCAGGAAGTTTCAGCACAAAACTATCTGCCCAAACTCATTATGGTGCTAAATTTTGTAATGATGTGCATTTTACCACAATAAAACAGTAACAATAAACAAGGCCAATGTCTAGACTAGCAAGAAGGTGAAAGTGGAAGGATTTCTATATGCATTGTTTAGAGTGTTGGCTAAAGTGTATTATAGAAAACTAACCCAGATTACAGGCTCAGGGAAACATGTTCACGAAGCCCAAGGGGCAGTCTGGAGTGACTCTCACGAAAAAGCAAAAGAAAAGGAAGAGGCTTCCGGTCAAGATGGTGACGTAGGCAGAGATGGCTCGCCTCTTTGCACAACCACATCAAAATCACAGCTAAAATATAGAACCATCACTCAAGAACGTCAGAAATTGAGTTGAAAGGAAATCTAACGATTACAGAACTGAAGAAACCACATCCATCCAGACTGGTAGGAGGGGCTCGGATGTGGAACAGGCTGGCCCCACACCCATGTGGATAAAAATTCGGGAGGAATATCTCGGGAATGAGGAGTCCCAGCCCCACACCAGGCCCCCAGGCCAGGATTCCAGTACCAGGAAGATAAGTCCCCACAACTTCCGGTGGCAAAACCCAGCCGGGATTGAGTCAGTGGAGGAGGCTGCTGGAGCCCTAAGCAGTTCCTCTTGGGGAACCCACATACGGACTCACCTACTCAGACTCACTTCCTCTGAGCTCCAGCACCAGGGTGGCAGCTTGAAGGGCACCAGCAGTATACAAGGAGAGACTGAAGTGTCTGGCATCAGGACGAGCAGAAGCCATTGTCCCTTTGCTGAGCCCTCCCCACACAGAGCTGATAGGCTGGTGCCGTGTCTGAGACTCCACCAGCCTGGCTAACGCAGTGTGACCCACCTTAAAGATCAACAGAGCCCCCTCAACCCCCAATGTATGGGCCCTCCCAAGCTGGTTTTCCATTAGAATGGCTGGTGTCAGCTCCTAAATCCTTTCAAACAAGCAACAGCTGGCTTCTGTGAGCCCTCACTGCAGCCAGATCAGTCACAGATTGGCTTCACCTGGGAATCTGCAAACCCAGCACAAGTAGCAGCCATCTCAGATTGCTTTTCAGCTCAAGAAGGGTGCCCCAGGCAAAACACAGATGGGGGCTGACCTTGGCCTGCACCACCTGAGAAATGTCAGGGACAACACACCCAGTGGACAGCTACAGGCCACATCGGAGCACCACCACCCTGTCCCTGTACAGCTGATTCTCCACAGAGGTTGGAAATTGGTGGCCAGGGGTCACAGCCAGTCCTTGCAGCTGACTGGCCTGGATAAATCCCTCCCATTGACCTGCCAACAGCAACCAAGGCTCAACCACAGAAGAAGAGTATACTAAGTCCACATGAAGGGCACACCTTGAGTACCCAGCTTGGGTGATAAGGGAGGCTGTGGCACTGGGCCCTACAGGACACCTACTACATTAGGCCATACTACCAAGACAAGGAATCAAAGCAGCTCTACCTAACACTCAGAAACAAACACAGGGAGGCTGCCAGAATGAGCAAAGAAACATGGCCCAAATGAAAGAACCAATCAAAACTGCACAAAAGAACTACACAAAATGGAGATAAGCAATCTATCAGATGCAGAGTTCAAAACACCAGTTATAAGGATGCTCAGGGAACTTGGTGAGGACCTCGGCAACATAAAAAAGATCCAGTCAGAAACGAAGAATACACTAACTGAAATAAAGAACAATTTGCAGGGAAACAACAGTAGAGTGGATGAAGCCAAGAATCAAATCAACGATATGAACATAAGGAAGAAAAGACAACCAATCAGAACAACGAGAAAAAAGAATCCAAAAACATGAAGCTAGTATAAACGATCTCTGGGACAACTTTAAGAGGTCCAATAGTTGCATCATAGGGGTGTCGAAGGAGAAGAGAGAAAGCAAGAAACTGGAAATCTATCTGAAAAAATAGTGATAGACAACTGTCCTAATTTGGTGAAGGAAATAGACGTGCAAGCCCAGGAAGCACAGAGTCCCAATTAAGATGGATGAGTACAGACCCACACCAAGACACATAATTAAAATGCCGAAGGTTAAAAATGAAGAGAGGACCTTAAAAGCAAGAGAAAAGAAGTTAGTTACCAGAAGGTTGCCAAATGGGAGGGGGAGGGGGAGAACGGGAGGAGAGGTGAGGGGATTAAGAAGTACAAATAGGTGATTGCAGAGTAGTCACAGGGATGTAAATTACAGTGTAGGGAATAGAGTAGCTAAAGAACTTGTACGCATGACCCATGGACATGAACAATCGTGGGGGGATTGCCTGAGGGAATGGGGGATGCTGGGTGGAGGGGGACAAGGGGGGAACATCAGGACAACTGTAATCGCATAGTCAATAAAATTTTTTTAAAAAGGAAAAAGGCCTGTCACAATGCGATCGATGCTCCTGGTCTGGTGCCTGGCACCTGGCAGGCGATTGCTGGCTGTGATCATCCTCCTCCAGCCCCAGCCTCCGAAAGAGGGAGTCGTGGCGAGCGTGTCAGCTCATGCTGGTGAGCCACCTGTCCAGCCGTGCTCCGGAGGGGCCGCCTTCCCCACCACAGCCTCGGAGCAGCTGGGAAGGCTTGGGATGGAAGAGGGAGGGCCAGGGTCACCGGCCTTGAAGGAATCCCCTCCCTTCTCTCCATCTCAGCCCGTGGGCTCATGTGGCAGCTGAACCCCCAGGCAATGAATTGTTCCCAAAGAGACTGGAGACACCATTGTCGTGGGTGAAACCTTGGAGAACCTTAAGGAGGCAAAGAATAAAAATGCTGAAAGAAGCCAGTCACAAAAATACACCTATTGTATGATTCCATTTATAGGAGACATCTACGCAGACAGGAAACAGATCGCAGGGGTGGAGGGAGGGAGGGAGGACGGTGGTAGAGCAGCAGGGACTGATGGCTCAAGGGCATGGGGTGTCTCCATGGGGTGAGGAAAGTGTCCCCAAACCGACTGTGGTGAAGGTTTCACAATTCTGTGAAGGTATTAAAAACCATCGAATTGTACACTTTACATCGATGGATTGTGTGCTATGCAAATTATATCTCCAGAAAGCTGATACTAACAAACTAAAAAAGTTGCCTTGGCTCTAAACTTAGTTCTCCAGTTCCTCTAAGCTCCCCAAAGCCGCCAGCATCTCTCTTACTAGGGCGGCGCTGATTTCACAATAATTTTTTTAAAGAGCATTTTCTCAGCACCTGAAAAAAAGACTCTTTGATGTCCATCTAAAGCCCTCCTAGGAATTCTTATCTATTTAAAAGAGGGGAATGCTTATTAAAAGCTTGGCTTTCTTGGCTAGCCAAGTACTCATGTTAATTTCCTCGGCTCCCCGTTACTATGGCAACACAAAGCTCCACTGAGAGCTTCTGGGGTACATCCAGAGGGACTGCAATCTGGACCCAGGGTGAACCGCAGCCGCTCCACACGGCAGCCCCCACGCCCTGGCTGCCTCGCCAATGGACGCTGCAGTAGGGGGTGTCCCTCTCTGAGAAGGGGGAGGGTGTAGAGAGGGCCCCCTCTGGGTCCACACTCAGTGCCAACCAAGTAGCTACCCTGGGCCACTGGCACCATGCAGGAAGAGGAGAGGGTACTGCTCACATCTCTCAGAGGCTGTGATAAGAAATGGCCTCAGGAGCACCTGCATCAGGGTTCATGTCAACGTGACCACATTTGGTGGCAGAAGAAGGCAGCGTCTTGGACCCATGAGAGTAACACGGCCTCAGTGCTTTCATTAAACAGCCCTCTGTTCTCACGGGTCAGTCTCAGACCTGCAGACGTTCCCTGCCCCCAGGCCCCGATGACTTGGCCACCCGACGCCAAAGGGGCCTGAAGCCCGTGCCCTCAGGCTGTCGGGCAGAACCGTGGGATCCAAGGAGGACCGGGTGCAGAGGGGTAGGGTAGGCAGCCTCCAAGATGGCCTCCAATGACCTTCACCTCCAGGTTGGTTTGTTACAAGGTGAGTCTGCATTGTGACCCAGAGAGTTCAGTAGAGGTGACAGTGTGTGACTTTCAAAGCTGGGTCATAAAAGACATTGGGCTCCTGGATCACTCATGCTGGGGGAAACTGGCCGCCATGTTGTGAGGATACTCAAGCAGCCCTATGGAGCCACACGCACGGGGAGGAACCGAAGTCCCTGGCACCAGCCAACACCAGCTTGCAGGCCACGTGAGTGAGCCACCTCGGAAATGGGTCCTCAAGCCCTCAGATGCCTGCAGCCCCAGCCAACAGCGCGATGCAATCACGAGACAGACCTGGAGTCGGACTCTCAGCTGAGCTGCTCCCGGGTTCTTGACACACACAGACTGCAAGATAAAACATGTTTATTGTTGGGTTAAGCTGCTAAATCAGGGTTTCTGGCTGTTCATTGCACAGCATGGATACAGAGTGGACCCAGATGCCCATGGAACAGCCAGAAATTGTCTTGAGAAGAAAGATGGCCTTATCGAGATTGTTGCCGCCCTGCTCCTCGCCCCCTTCCCCAAAGCACCTTTACATAAGAAAGTGATGTGTTGATGGGTATGGCTTTAGAGACTTGGATTTGTGTCCCGCCTCTGTCCTTGCCCTCTACCCACTTCAGTGTCCCCCCCAGGAAAACTGACGAATCAAAATGTAACCAGTCAGCTCTGAAATTGTAGGGTCTCACAATGGTTAAAAACATAACTTTTGAGTCAAGACTGGTTTTGAACCCTGATTCTGCCATTTGCTTGCTGTGCGACCTCAGGCTAGTTACCTAACTTCTCTGAACCTCATTTCCACCTTTCATACGGCGGGTTTAATCATACCTACTTCCTGGCATGGTTACAAAAATCCAATAAACTAATCCATATAAATTACTTAGTACACAGTAAGTGCTTAATAAATGGTAGTTACCACTACTAATAATGAGATAATGTGATGAGTACAATTATTTCCACTTAGAGCTAAGATACAGGAAGATCAGAGAGGCTGGAGGACTTTATCAGTCTGGAGTGAGTCCAGGTATAAGTGTTCTTTTAAAAGCTCCCCAGGTGAGCCTTTGAGGAACTCGGCCCTACAGAAACTCTCACACGTGTGCCAAAGTCAGACAAGAATTTCACTGCAGTGCTGTTCGTAATAGGGAAGGACTGGAAACGATCCCCTGCCCATCAGTAGGTAAATGGGAAATAAATTCTAAATGGAATACTACACAGCAGTGTAAAATTAATGAAGCAGCACTAAGTGTATTAACACGAATATAAATCTCTAAAATGTAATGCTGAACCACCCCCCACAAATGCAAGAGGATACATAGAGCATACAGAACATGCGAAAATATGCAGAGCATTGCTATATATTATTTAGAAATATATATATGTTGGTAAAAGCAAAAGGCCATGCGTGCATATAATAAGCATCAAGATCAAGGTGGAGGTTACCTCTGGGAGGGAGGGATGGGAATATAACAGGGGGAGGGGCTGCCCTGGAGCTTCAGGGTACTGGGAATATGATGGGGTATTTTCTTAAACGGGGTGGCAGGCACACAGGTACCCACTGTATTGGCTATGCCCTCTGCATGTCTGAAATATTGCACATTTAAAAATAAATGTGCATAGAAAAATATCCAGTACAGGTGTGCATGGGCATTTTTCTTCCTGTTACTTATGCCTTCTGTTTTATCTATAATGATACGTCCAGCTTTTAAGAAATAGAGCAGTTGGCTATTTAACAATGTGGTACACCCTGAGTCCAGGGCATGAGCCATCAGCCGAGGGACACCCACACAGGGTCCCCCAAACTCTGTCTCTTGGCGGTGCCACAAAAGCTGAACCTGACCGCACTCGGTATGCCTACTAAGGAGTTTTAGTAGACAGGGGGAGGGCTGCTGAAGTCTCTTCTTCTGCAGCATTTGAGTTAGAAGGAGGAAAAGGAAACATCCACGCAGGCTGGGGAATGAGAAGAGCCTGGGAATGAAGGGGGAGAGAGAACCAGTAGGGTGTATCTTCTTCTAAACGCAGGTGAGTCATTCTGGAGCCACCCCAATGCAATACAGCTGCAAGTTGGGGGTTTGGGGTTTGCTCAGCAATCTAATCTGCCTCTGCCACCAAGAACACCAAGAAATGCTTGGATGTTGTTTCTTAAAGATGCATAAAGGGTTTTATTTTCTTTTGCATAATGAACACATTTCCCATGCAGCCACTTTCCTAGGTTCTCTGTCAAGTGTCAAGGTTAGCTTTTAGAAAAATCCTCCGTGGGCCACTGGGAGGCAATTTCCACCCAATACAGAAACTTAAGAGGGAGAAAGACAACTTTTCAATATCACTTCAGGGGCCCACGGAGGATATTTTGTGCATTTAACACAACCGAATGCAGACAACATCCAGAAAGAAAATTGAGTGCGCTCTCCTGATAATGGGCATTCATTGGGGGAAGTGATGCCAGGTGAATTACTGCCCCCTGGTGCCTGCGGACAGCGGTGCAATCACTCGCTGAGAGTCATTTGTGGTGTTGTTCCCTGCTACCATCTCCTGCCCATTTTATTTTTCTTATAGCCATTTTCAGGGACTTTAATGATGTCAATGTCTTGAAAGCTCATAACATGGCTTTACTATTGCCGCTTTCTCTAAATTTCTGCAGAAACACATCCAAGTAAGCAGGTTCATTGGCTGGCTTCCGGCCCATTTTGAAAGCTTTTAAGCAGGAATCTGGCAGTTCTCTGTAACCGGCAGACAGCCATGTCAATTGTTTAAAAATCTGGAGATTTTGGTTAAAAATCTAGGCCCAACACTTCTTTTGAAAAATTGGAAAACCTGTCAACCTCTGGACTGCATGCTAGCATGACAAATGTACACTAAAGCTGAGAAGCTGCGGCCCACTTTGGATGAGACAGGCACTCACACATTCTCCACACTCCCCACCTTTCCCTACTGTCTCATGCCCAGACAGTTTTATTCACTAAGGGTTGTTGTACAGCTTCTGGATTCTCTACCATAGGCTAAACTCCCTGAAGAGTTTGCACTGGCATCCCAAGAAGGAGTTTGAAGAAAGGATGGTACCTTTAAAAGTGGATGATTACATCACCTTATGCCTAGGACGGGATAGAGGTCCACAAGCCCCATAATACCCAGTTCAGTGAGGCTAAGTGACCTGCTCAAGGTCACACAGCTACTAAGTGGTGGGCCCTGCACTTGAACACACATCTGCCTGACCCCAGGACCTCACTGCTTTGCGCTCCATCAACCAACCCCCATAATTAGCTGCTTGTGTCGCAGGCCCTTCTCTGTCTGGGAAAGGGTTTTGCATTACTGCTTGGACCATCAGGAGTGGAATTCCGATGACATGGAGAGAATGATGTTCATGATCTTTGTTCAAAAGATGGAAACAGGGAGCCCTAGAAATAACCACCACCCTGATTTTGTTTCTTAAAAACTTCATGGTTGGTCCCACTGCAGAGATTTCTTATTCAAGCGAACAAAATTTCAGAAGCATCTACCACCAGATGTCATTCCCCACGCCCAGGGCTGGGAGTTGGGCAAACTGGGGGCCAGTTATAAGCTATAAACAGGGAGCCCAAACAGCAAGGGCCAAAGCTGCCTGGTCCCTCGCCTCCTGATGTCCCCACATGCTGTCTTTCCTGACAACACACATCTGGCCTGGGCCTGACACTTCCTTTTGTGCTGTGAGTCAGAGGCTTCCCTAAATCTGGAATCTGACTGAGCCCTACGAAACGGCAATGGGGTCTCTCCCCAGGGGACGGAACGAGCTGCAGCTCTGACAGTTTTTTCTGCAGATAACAAATAAGCAATGACTTGGTGCCTTCTCTAGGAATAATTGCAAAATGGCACACACTCACCACTTGGCTCTCACACAAAACCCGAGTGGATGGACCATCATCGCATTGTGCCAGTCTTATGACAAACAGGATCAGCAAGGTCAAATCGCTGAAGGTACTCAGTTTGCAAGTGGCGGACATGGGATTTGAACTCAGGGCTGTGTAACTCCGATGGTGACACCCACCACCACTCCCTCGGAGTGGCTCCCCAGAGGAAACGTGTGATCTGGAGAAGGTCAGATCTTGAAGGGTCAGGCCTTCTGCAGCAGGCCAAAGCTGAGCTGTAACAGGCAAGCTGGCTCACCAGAGGGGAGTGGAGCTGCCTCATGGGTGCCAGGCTGCCACAGTGGGGCCGCTTCTATGGGGCCACCTCACAGCCTGCTGTCCCACAGCTGTGCTGTTGCACGACGGAGCTGTCTTCACTGAATGGTCTCCCACTTCACCACGGCCCAAAGTGGGGGCTCCTGTTAGCGTTGAACTGACACCAACGACCGACATGACATCTTAATGTTTAGAATTACTGGGCATGCCACAGGTCCTGGATGTTTGGTTTCAATGTTCATGAATTAAGATGGAGATTTCAAAAAGAAGATGAAGGTTTCAAAGCGTGTGGTGATTGCAGGGGTGGGGGGAGGTGGAGGAGGGTACAGGGAAGATAAATGGTGACAGACGGTGTGCAGGTGATGGGCTGTGGAATTGTCACCTGAAACCCGTATAATTTTGTTAACCGGTGTCACCCCGATATATTCAATAAGAAGGAAAAAAATAATAAATACAAAAGAAAAAGAAGAGAAAAAATGGAGGTTTCCGCTTTCTCCATGAAGGAAAAAATTCTCTCTCTTCCTCTCTTCCCTCCTCCAACCCCCCACCCCCCACCCCCAGGAAGCCAAAACGAGCAGCCAGGTCCTTCTCTGGAGGATCCAAATTAAAAGTCAGGGACGAAAAGAGAGAAGGTGAGAAAAAGGAGAAAACGCAGTTCTGGTAGCAGAGGGTGGGGGATAAGAAGTGGGCTGTGAAGTCAGACTAACAGGGTGCAGAGGTGCAAACCACCAACATCTTCATATTACACCTACAGAAACTGAGGCCAGGAGAGATGCCTGAGAAGGAGACCTGCGGGAAGGACAGCTGTTTCAAACCAGCGGAGTTGTGAGTTTCCCAGTTTCCATGCCTGCAAAACCGCATCAGCGCGGGATTTTCCACACCCACTCCTCCCGCCCGTCGCCCAGGCCCCACCCCTCCTGTTGTTTATTGGCTGCTGCGCACACGAGACCAACGCAGAAGCCAACCAATGGAAGTGGCCCACGGCGAGACTTTCCCCGGGAAGCCGACGGCGACGCGAGAACCCGGAAGTGTGAGGAGCGCACCAGTGCGCGAAGCCTACCCGCCGTGATGAAAGTGACCAGCCGACCAATGGCGAGCTGGAGGGGGCGGGCCCAGAAGGCCGGCAGCAGCGGAGGAGGTAGTGCGAACTGGCCGCGGAGCTCACGAACGCTGGGACATCAGCGGCAGGGCCTGGCAAAGGTGCGCGGAGAGGAGGGGGTGAGCTCGAGAGACTTAGAAGGAGCGAACCGGGAAGGGTGCGGAAGGACAGGAAGCTCTGGGAGGGGTTCGGAAAGGGGCGGCTCCCCAGAATGACAGTCCAGTGCTCTCCCCTCCCTGGGCCTCAGTTTCCCCCTTCCTAGAGTAGTGGTGAGTGAGAGATCGCGCCTCCCGGAACGCACTTCCAGCTCCCCGCGCACACCCACGTCACCGGCGAACACCAGTCACCCCCTGGAGCCCGTCCTTCAGGAATAACGTGCAGTCCACCTGGACGAAGAGTGACCCACACCGTCTCCGTACCCCCGATCTCTGTAACTCCACAGTGGGCCAAGCGAACCCCCATTAGAACACGTAGCAAGCCATTCCCGATGTTCTGGATCAACGAGCCAGCGCCCAACCCGCGCCCCCAGCGTTAGACCTACAGCTCTGAGCGATGAGAAACCTAACCAGCCATCTCTGGTTCTTGGAGGCCTAGCACCAGGAGCTGGTGCACAGGCCCTGATTATGGATACGACAGAGGTGGCGCCTCGGGCACGCAGAACTCAGACGCACTGGGGATTCGTACCCGAAGCTTGTTTACTCCCGTGGGCCTCCTGGGAACTGACTTGCCCCGTCTGTGTCTTGTTCCCCTCTTCTGTATAGCGGAGCTGGGGTGGCTGTCGTTAGGGTACTGAGGTTTCCGCGAGATAACGTATGGCCAATGCTCACTCAGCTCGGCACTCACCACACCACAGTTGCCCAATAAATGCTTATTGTTAGCATGCCTGACCCCTCCATTTTCACTGCCCCCCCCAGCACAAACCCCCTGTCACAGTCACTGGTCTAGCCCACACTCTGAGTTGTTCTTGAGATGTTTGACTGCCCAAACTCTAGGCAGCATCCCAGAAAAGGCCAGAGAGGGGACTGGCAATGTGGCTAATATCAGAGTGAAGGCAGGAAGAGGTGGCCAGCCATGTGACAATACATCACACCACCAAACACTTGCGCTTATCAAGTAATGGGCCTCAGAACTGCTTTGGCCAATCTGGGTATGTGTGAGGTTCTTACTTTTGCCCCAGACACTCAGTGTTTGGGGTCAGAGGCCTAAGAATTTGTGATGAAGGAGGGTAGACTTTAGAGCCACAGTGTCCTGAATTCAAGTCCTAAGGCTCTCACCTGCTCACTGGGTGACTCCTCCAAGCCTGTTTCCTCATCTGGAGAGTGGAACGACTGTAGCATCAGCTCTTGCTGAAGACTGCGGGAGGGTATGTGTAGGTCCTTAGTGCTTAGCACAGGGCCTGGCACACAGTAAGTGCCTAATAAATGCTGGGCAACGGCAGCATTACTTTTCAGACACCACCCTGGAGAGGGCACCAATCCTTCCAGGCTGGCCCCTCCACATTTATACCCACTCCTTGCTTGCCCCCACCCCCTGGTCACAGTGAGTTAAGAGGCCTAGGGGTCTCCAAGCCCTAGCTGGAGTCAGAAATGCATCCCAAATCTACCAGTTGCTCTGCCTCATCTCCAACTCTTGGTTCCTTTCAGATCTGGCTCTCTCTCCGGCGACTGTGGATATGTGCAAGGGGGCCACCCCTGAGTCCAGATGACACTCGTGCCAATGGCTTCAGTGATGGCCGTGACTGAACCAAAATGGGTCTCCATCTGGGGCCGCTTCCTGTGGGTGATGCTGCTGAGCCTGGTGCTGGGGTCCCTGCTGGCCCTGCTGCTGCCCCTGGAGGCCATCGAGGAGCAGGGTCTGGCCTTGCTCAAAGGCTTCTACCTGCTCAGCGGCAAGTTGGACAGGGCGCAGCACACCGTCAGCAGATATGCCAGACCATCCACAGAACTCAGTGTCACCTCCAAGGATGCGGCACTGCTGGTGGTCAAGACCAAGTCCTCCCCGGGTAAGACGGAGTGGCTGTCTCTCCTCCACTGTTGGTTTTTTGCTTTGTTTGGATTATGCTACATTTGATTTGTCTGTTATCATTTGTGTTCTTTACACTTGTTAAAATTATTGGGTAACTGGTTAATCACAAATTTTAGGTGTACAACTTGGTAATATGATGTCTGTTTATTCTATGGGGTGACGTCGGTTAATGAGGTTTTATGAGTTTCATGTGTACAAGTCTATACACATCATCTGTATGCCGCATCGTGTGTTCACCGCCCAGAATCTATAGCCTCCTTCTCACCATACACTTGACCCCCTGTGCCGTCTTTGCCCTTTTCTCTGGGAACCACCATTCAGTTCTCTGTACCTGTGAGGGTTTTGTTTTGTTCGTTCATTCATTGCTTTGTCTTACATCCCACATGAGTGAATGTATATGGTTCTGGTCCTTTTCCAGCTGACTTATTTCATCTAGCATAATACTCTCGGGATTCAACCATGCTAAGGCAGGGGTGGCAATGTGTCGTCTTTTTTATGGCGGAGTAGTATTCCGTCACACACATGTACCACCTTCTTTATCCGTCCGTCCATCCCAGGGCACCTGGGCGTCCGTGTTGTGGCCACGTGAAGAATGCTGCATTGAACATAGGGCTACATATATCCTTAGGAATGTTTTCTCGTTTTTCAGGCAGACACCCAGAAGAGGGGTTGCTGGGTCACATGATAGCTCTATGTTTACATTTTTGAGAAACCTCCATCTGTTTTCTATAGAGGCCGCACCCACTTACATCCCCACCAGCAGTGTGCGGGCTCCCTCTTCAAGTCCTCCCCAACTCCTGTTCCTTCTCTTATTGATAATGGCCATTTTAACGGGTGTGAGGTCGTATCTCGTAGTTGTAACTTGCATTTCCCTTACAACTAGTGATGCTGAGCAATTTTTTTAAAAGATTTTATTTATTCTTAGAGAGCAGGGAGGGGAGGGAGAAAGAGAGCGAGAGAAACATCCATCAGCAGCCTCTCACAAGCACCTGGACCCGGGATGAACCCGCAGCCCAGGCATGTGCCCTGACCGGGAACTGAACCAGCGACCTTTCTACTTGGCAGGACGATGTCCAACTGAGTCACACTGGTCAGGGTGACGTTGAGCATCTTTTCATGTATCTGTTGGCCATCTGTATGTCTTCCCTGGAAAAAGGTCTATTCGGGTCTTCTACCCAAGTTTTAATCAAAATTTTTTCATGTGTTGTTGAATTGTCTGAGTTCTTGATCTGTTTTGCATATTGGCCCCTTATTGGAGGGATCATTTGTAAGTATCTCCCATTCAGTTGGTTGCCTTGTTGTTGGTGCTTTCTTTTTTGCTTTGCAGCTTTTTAATTTGATAGTGTTTTGTTTTGTTTTTTGCTTTTACTTCCCATGCCTTTGGTGTCAAGTTCAAAAAACTCCTGAGATCAAGGTATTTAAGTTTAGTGCCCATATTTTCTTCCATATATTTTATTGCTTCAGGTCTTATATTCAAGTCTTTAATCCATTTTTAGTTAATTTTTGTGCACATTGTCAGTTGTTTTATCCTTTTGTGTGGCTTCCCAGTTTTCCCATGCCATTTACTGAGACTTTCCTTTCTCCATCGTGTTTTCGGCTCCTTTTATGAAAATTAGTCACCTGTGTGGGGGGGTTATTTCTGGATTCTCAATTCTGTTCCATTCGTCTGCATTTTTCTGCAGGTACCACACTGTTTTGATTGCTGCATCCCACAAACGTTGCTATGTTGTATTCTCACTTCCCAGCCTTCTTTACCAGGTTCTGCCAGGGTGTGTGGGGCAACAGGGGCAAGACTGCGGTCTCACGACTCTGCCCCCCACTCCACCAGCAGCAGAGGCTGTCAGCACCACTGTTAAGACTTCCCAGCTGCCTCTACCTGGTTTGGTTGGGGGCGGGGGGGGGAGGGGCAGAAACTGCCCCGCCCCCCTTCCAGTCGAGGCTCTAGTGTGAGGGCTGCGGCACGACTTCCCCACTGCTGCCAACTGGCTGGAGCCAAGGCGGATGCCGAGCCTCATCTGTGGCCACCGTCCCCGCCCTTCCCCCACCCCACCTTCCCTACTTCCATCCTCAGATGTCCTGTGTGTGGATCTTTCAGGCACATGTGTGCTGAATTGAACAGGGGATCCTTTTTTCAGTTACCCGACTGTTTGTACATTACAGGGGAGAAACGATGGAGTCTTCTCACTCTCCCATGATGCTCCCGTCACTCTCGGCACTTGCTAATGCAGTAGATGTTTAGTGTCTACTTCACCCTGTGGTACGGGGTGTCACCGTGAAGAAGTCAGCCCTGACCTCCCAGCCTAGACAAGCTGACAGGTGACCCATACAGCACCACCAGTGTGGTGATGGGGGAGCAAAGGAGGCCACAGGAGCACACCAGGCAGGCTCCCTGGAGGAGGGGGTACTTGAGCTGAGACCAGACTGTGAGCAGGAGTGATCCAAAGAACAGTCACGAGGGGAGAGTGCTCCAGCAGAGGCCTGAGGTTAAGAGTCTTGGGCACTTGAGGAACTAAAGGAAGCCCAGGAAGTGTGGCTGACACTCACCTGGTGGGAGAGCTGGTGGAAGACTAGATGTTTAACAGGGTCCGACTGAAAACCGCTAGGTTGAGAGAATTAAAGGGCCCAGAGACGGGGAGGCCTCAGGGGCTAGTACCAGAGGGAGCTATTCACAACCAGGCCTCCAGAGCAGGGGAGGCCCCATCAGGATGCAGGGAGGGCAGAGTGCTGGGAGCTGTGGCCAGAGGTACACACCCACTCCCCACGCGCCAGGCAGGGGGCGAGGTGATGCCTCCAGGACTGTGGGAGGAATGGAAAACCGCCCCATGGGGCTGTGGGGAATGAACACACCCACACACGCAGGAGTACCAGCATGCTGGGAGGAGGAGCATGGACAACGTGGCTGGACCAAGCCCCCGAGGCCATGGCTTCCCCTGGGGCCCAGCGGCTGACCACTCACCTGAACGTGCTCTGCCGCTCCCTGCCCTCCCTGACTGCTTCTTTGGCTCTCTTCCAGCCGGGAAGTTGGAAGCCAAAGCAGCTCTGAACCAAGCCCTGGAAATGAAACGCCAAGGCAAGCGGAAGAAAGCCCACAAGCTCTTCTTGCATGCCCTGAAGATGGACCCAGACTTTGTGGATGCTCTCAACGAGTTTGGCATCTTCTCGGAGGAGGACAAGGACATCATCCAGGCAGATTACTTGTACACCAGAGCGCTGACCATCTCGCCCGACCACAAGAAAGCGCTGATCAACCGGGACCGGACGCTGCCGCTGGTAGAGGAGATCGACCAGAGGTACTTCAGCATCCTCGACAGCAAAGTGAAGAAGGTCATGTCCATCCCCAAGGGCAACTCCGCGCTGCGAAGGGTCATGGAGGAGACGTACTACCATCACATCTACCACACGGTGGCGATCGAGGGCAATACCCTCACCCTCTCAGAAATCAGGCACATTCTGGAGACCCGCTACGCTGTGCCAGGGAAAAGCCTGGAGGAGCAGAATGAGGTCATTGGCATGCACGCAGCAATGACGTACGTCAACACGACACTGGTTTCCCGCATCGGGTCCATCACCATCAGCGATGTACTGGAGATCCACAGGCGGGTGCTGGGTTACGTGGACCCCGTGGAAGCCGGCAGGTTTCGGACGACACAGGTCCTCGTGGGACACCACATCCCTCCGCACCCTCAGGAGGTGGAGAAGCAGATGAAAGAGTTCATACAGTGGCTCAACTCTGAGGACGCCATGAATCTGCACCCAGTGGAGTTCGCAGCCTTGGCCCATTATAAACTTGTTTACATCCACCCGTTCATTGACGGCAACGGAAGGACTTCGCGCCTGCTGATGAACCTCATCCTGATGCAGGCGGGCTACCCACCCATCACCATCCACAAGGAGCAGAGATCTGAGTACTACCACGTACTGGAAGTCGCCAACGAAGGCGATGTGAGGCCATTCATTCGCTTCATTGCCAAGTGTACAGAGACCACCCTGGACACCCTGCTCTTTGCCACAACAGAGTACCCAGTGGCACTGCCCGAGGCCAAACCCAACCACTCTGGGTTCAAGGAGACACTACCTGTGAAACCTTAACCCTTAAAAGCCTCCCTTAGTGATGGGGTTTCCAGGGGGAGGAAAATCAAAACTTAGCATTTCTAGAAACCTTGTCGTTTCCCAAAGCAAAAGGAGACAGATAAGGAACTTAAACATTCTTTACCTCCAATTTTTTTTTAAGAGAACTAAATTATTAAGACTTGTTTCTAGGATAACTTATAATTCAGCCAACTTATTTATTTCCTTCTTTTGAGCTAGGAAACGTTGTGTGGTGTCTGCCATCCGTGCTGGTGGGCCATGCTTATGGTGGTCCCAGCAGGCGTTGGGGGCACCTGTGTTCTTTGCATGTAACCAGAACAGGTTCTGGAGCAGAATTTGCACTAAGGTGGGGAGAGGCCAAGACCGGGATGAGATCCAGAGACACAGGACTCACTCCTCCAAGTCTTTCTCTGAGACTGGCCAACAGGTTCTGTGACTTGACCTGGTCCCGGTTTTGAGAAATGATTGAAAGCTTGCTTTCTTAGAGCTTTCTGCTTCCCTACAAAGAGGCCGGTGTTGTGACTATTTCCTACTGGCAGGGCAGACTGAGAGAGAAAATGACACGAGCACTGGCAACATTTCTAGTTTGGTATCTTGCGTATTCCAAGAGCCAAAGTTTGCAAACTCTAGTATCTGAGGCTATTTTTCCATATTAATACTATTTTTCTAATGAAGAATAGGGGCACAGCCAGCCTGGATTTTCCTTTGCTGTCCACGTTTCTCTCCTGCATCTGCGGCACCTCAGCCCTGATGTCTGCAAGCTCTCTGGGTGTTCCCGAAATGAACCCCGCTGCAGGTCAGGCCATGTGCAGGTGGGCAGGTCTGCCCTCACTGCCCTCTGAGTGGGACATCTGTAACGGGGTGTTGCAGAGCACCTCTGAGAAAACAGATGCCACGTCACCACCAAGTACTTTTTTTTTTTTAATCTTCACCCAAGGATATGTTTATTGATTTGAGAGAGAGGGAGAGAGAAACGTTGATCAGTTGGCTCCCGTATGCACCCTGACTGGGGAATCAAACCTACAACCAAAACCCACAACCTTCTGGTGTACAGGAAGATGCTCCAACCCACTGAGCAACCCAGCCAGGTTTAAATAAGCATTTTGGTAATGAATTAGAGCATCAGTCTGTACTGAACCACCAGAAACCTTTGACCACAGCTGGGACATGTCCCTTTTTGTCATGCGGTTTGACCCACTTACTGACCTGACCTCAACCTGCCACAGCCACTGTCTTGTCCAGCACCCTCCAGGAAACAGAACAGATTGCTTTGGAGTGGCCTTAGTTTTCCACCAACTTACGAAGTGTCACATGTACTATGGCCAAGCCATCCTTCTGTAGAAGCAGAAAGAGTCTTCTCTTTCACTCACACACGGCACAGGAGCCAACACGACCACTGCTCTTTAGTGAGACCGGCCAGAGCCTCGGGCTCCTGCCCCGGGGCAGCCCAGCAGCCTGGCGCTGCCCCGCACCCCGCCAGTGTCTGAGGGGCATGGGGGCTGCGCAGCGCCGGCTCTGGTCTGAGGATCAGTCACTGTTCTTATGTAGCAAGTGTTCGTGGTTATTTAATTGTGTGGTAAGCACGTTCAGAATGGTTTTCTGAAAGATTAAGGGAAATGAATGGAAAGATACATGAAATGGGCCCAAGTGAGTTATTCAAACCTTTATAAAAAATATTTTCATCCTTGTATGCTACCATGAAGGTATTTCTTAAACCTTAAATCTTCTACATCTTGGTTTTATAAGCACACCAAGGAAGCCTGATGGAGTACTTGCTTTGTACTATTGAAATTGGCACTTTAGCTAAATGTGAAAGACGTTACTTTAACAAACAACTGACTCTATAATAAAGTATTTTATTATATTAAATAGATGCCTGAGACTTGGCTGTCTTTTTCAAGAGGTGGTTCCACTTGTCGGGGGACCACAGACCCGTTCTGTGCACAGTCCTGGCCGGGGAGCAGACGCGAGACGGGCACTCCCACGGGAAAGCAGGCAAAGCTGGCTGAGTGAGCGGCCCACCCAGGCCGACAGACACAGCTCACCGACCTCTCACTTAGGACTCAGGTGGCGGAAGTGCTTTTTCATGTTTCTGTTTACCGCGAGTCCACACAAGCCCAGTCACATATTCCTAAAAGTTCCTATCTAGAACAGTCAGTACCCCGAACCACCCCGGGTCCCGCTCAGGTCTGAAGAGGTTCACCTCTGTGCGAGGCCCGGCCCACCGCCGGAGAACAGGACGGCAAGCTGTGAAGTGGCAGAGGGCAAGGCCACCCGAACCCGGGTTGGCAAGGGAATATCCATGGCTCTGCAGGGTCAGCCCCGGGCCAGCCCAACCCCCACCCCCACCCACTGAGGGGGCTTCCTCGGGCAGGGACGGGCCGTCACAGAGCATGATGCAGCCTCTTCTGGCTGCTTATGAGGTTAAGAAATGCCCACTGCCTGCATTCGATTCAGATTACTCCTAACACATTTTGGCTTTGTGCAAAAGAAAGACACAGTAGAGGGGGCCTACAGATTAAAAGACTCAGCTACGATACCCCAATCCCAACTTATGGGACAGAAATGACATTTACGAAACAACAGGAAACTCGAAGTTGGCTGGACAGTTGATGGCACTGGGGTATTACTGCTAATGTTCTTAGAATAATGATGAAACTACGGCCTGTAAGCTCTTATCTCCTAGAGACACAAGCTACAACACCGCTGGGTGCCACTCTGGTGTCCGGGGCGCCCTCAATATAACACAGACAGGGGCGGGGGTGGAGGGGCGGGCGGGGACAGAGAGGAGGAGGACGGTTCTGCAGTGAGAGGTGCTGACGCCTGACGGGAGGCACGGGAAGAGTTTATCTTACTAATCGTCATCATTTTAAAGTTTTCCACTTAAAAAATGTTAGGTTCAATACAGTGAGGCGTGAATGAGGCACAGACACTTAAAGAACAGCCGAGCTGCCTGGCCGGGTGGCCCAGTAGGAGCATCCTCCTTACACCAAAAGGTGGCTCATCGGTGGCTCATACAGGAGCCAACCAATCAATGCTTCTCTCTCTGTCCTCCGCCCCCTTCTACCAATCCACAAACATCCTCAGGTGGGGTTAAAAAAAGAGCTGTGCTGATGATTCCCATCACACCTGAGAGCCCCCGGGTTTCCCCCCGCAGTGCCTTTATGAAGTTTCCCTGCTGAGCTGCGAGTGTCGGCTACCAAGGCAGTAAATCCCTGACGAAAGAGTGCAGGTAGAAACGCATAAAAGCTCACGTGTGAACTGCCATGAACTGAAGTTTCAGGCTGAGGACACATCGCAGCTGAAAGGACAGAAGTCAAAGTGATGTGGGACTTGGCTTACGGAAGTTCTGTTTACACGTCTGTTAGGGAAAGGAAAGCACACCCATCTCAAAAGGTCCACGTCGGAATGCAGAGCTGAGTACCACTCCACAAGAGGGTTTTAAGAGAACGCTGGTTTAATAAACAAACCTAAATGGGGAAAATTTAAGTTCGCACTTGACATGGTATTTGAACAAAACCAAAGGCCCAAAACTCAATATTTAGACAAAGAACACAGTCCACTACTCACTAGGCAAAGAAAATGGTCCACAGCAGATGGCACACAGAATTCCTACATAAAACAAATGTCACAGATATTTTGCTTTTAGGAAACATAAAAACAATGGGTTGACATGTCATTTACAAATACATAATATAAAAACGCACAGCCCCCTTGGACAAAAATCCGTCGATTATTTTTTATGTGACTTCCCCCGGCCCCACCCCCTTACTAAAATAGGCCGTTCCGGTGAGTTACTAGCATCTGCCGTCTTGTCTTTTGAAAATTAAAGAGTGGCGGGCACACGTACTATGCAGAGTGGGAGACAAGTGTCTTATAAAAGGGGCCAGAGTTGGCCGAAAACATCCGGACAAGTGTGTCTCAAAACAGCGTGTCCAAGTTTCACTTCTGTTTTTCGCTCTTGAAGACAAAAAAATACCTTAGAAACTACCCTCTGGGCCCCACCTGTGGAGTGACTGCTTTCCCCCTGCCACCCTCAATATGAGGGAACACTGACAGCCTCTGCCCTCGGACACCCATTCCCTGTCTAGGCCAGCGGACGCTACGTGGGCGAGGGCACTGCCAGGCCCTTCCGTACCCAGGGCACAGCTGGGTGGCGGGTGGTCCTCCTGGCCAGCGTGAAGTAAGGCATCCGCTTCTCCCAGAATCCTGTTCACTTTCTCAGAAGCAACTTGGCAAAATCGGCGTTGGACATCTTGGGAGCTTCAGTGGCTGCTGAGGCGGTGACCGCAGGCTTTGGGGCAGGGCCGTTCTCGGCCTGAGCCGCCGCGGGGCTCGGGCGTTGCAGGGCGCGAGGCAGCAGAGAAAGCTGGGTCCTCCCCTTCCCCCGCCTGGAAGAGCAAACATGGAACGTACCCTTTATTGAGACAATTCATGACCCTGGTTTATTTGTGAAAATAAGCCAGGAGAGGCTGAAATCACTCCAAGTTCAAAGGTAAAAAAGAGACTACGAGGATAAGACAAAGCCTACGTCTCCTAGACTGACTAGTAGGTAAAAACTATTAACTGATTTGGCCTTTTCTTCAGTTTTGGCAAAGACCACACCTCTGCAGTGCAGTCGCCTATGGGCAGATGAAAACGGCTGCACCCCTCACACCTCAGCAAATCACTGGCGATTGTGTGTGTCACCCTATCAGGTAAATAAAAGAGCCTTTACATGAAGACAGCCAGAGACGCAGATCACCCTGGCAAGCGCTTGGTTGCCGGCCTTCTTTAAACATACGGATTCAACTGGTAAAGAAGACTTTAAAACAACCCGACAGAGAAAAACTAGGCCTTAAATAAATTCCAAGTGTACACTGGCACACACCAGAGCGGGGGGGGCCCCACTTCAGGGCTCGCTCTCTTCAGGGCTGAACTCTGGACGGCCTCTCCGACGGCCACAGTGGACAGTGGGCCCCGGCTCTGTCCCACGCACCGTGCCAACAGGAAAGCAACGGACCCCAATGCTGGCCAGGACAGGGCCTGCACCGGCCAGCGGCACACACTTACGCTCCATACATCTGCCTCGGCACCATGGGGCCGCCCGGTCCTTTCCTTGCTTCCGGCTTCTCCGGGCCTTTCCTCTGTGGCGGGTTGCTGATGGCCACTTTGATGACGTTTTCTTTGATGGTCATGCCGTCCATCTTCATGACAGCCTGCGAGGCCTGTGATTCATTTTCATATTCCACGTAGGCCAGGCCCTGAAAGACGCCAGAGCCAGGTCGGGGGCTGCAGAGCCAGGACGCCACTGCCTCCCTCCGGCCGGGGAGCCAGAACAGGCGCACCGTCAACCGGTGACCTTCCCCACCACCCCCTTCCTTTGTCTACAGGCGCCTTCCCCTCCCTACGCTGTCCTCTGCGCTTCCGTCACTGCAGTAACCTGTGTTAAGCTCAGCACCTCTTAAGACAGGCCAGCATAAACCCAGCAGACGGCTGAGGTGGCCTGGGCACCGGGCGCAGCCCTGGTGTGTCCTAGCATCTGTGCCTTCGTCATCCCCTCAGTTCACACCCTTTAACTCTCTATTAACCTGGACGAGGGGGAGGGGGAGAAAGGCCATCCAAACTCATGCTGAGACACGACTCCGGAAGTGGCCCAAAGCGGATCTCATGAGAGACGGAGAAGGGGCGAGAGGGCTGCACGACGGGAGCCTGTGGCGAGGCCTGGGCAGCAGCCGGAGGCCAGAGGAAAGGAGGGTCTGGGCAGGAAGGCAGAGACTCAGAGGACAGCGGCTCAGCCCAAGGCCCGGTGTGGGCTCTGCACTGTGCCCCCTGCTACTTCGTGATCGGTGGCGGTTATTTTTAATGCCCTGTTCTTTTTAATACAAGTAGCTACAAAAAGATTCCTCTGACTCCAAATGCAGGTAAGCCTAGTGCACCTATCCTTCCGTTAACTTATTCATTTCTTAGGAGACAACGTAGGAATCCAGTCTACAAACCAAATAACCTGTGAACAGACACAGGGACTGGTCCCCCAGCCTCAGAAGGCGAGGCGCTGGCCGTCCACTCGGATGCTGACCTTTGGTTTGCCAGCCCGGTTGGTCACCAGCCTGATGTCCTTCACGGTGCCGTGAGCCTTGCAGATCTCTCCCAGTTCCTCTTTGGTGCAGGAGAAGGGCAGCCCCGAGACGAACAGCTTGTGCTTCTCCAGGGCGGTGCTGTACCTGAACACCTGCAGGAAGGCGGAGGGAAAACCGGCGACTCGATGCCCAGCCCAGCCCAGCCCAGCGTCCTGTCTACAAGCCCACATCCCAGCCAGGCAAAGCTGAGCCGACTCTGGGTGCTGGGAACTGCTAACTGGGTCACCGTGGGCATGTCACTTAACCTCTCAAGCCTCCGCTTCCTCTTCTGCAAGTGGCAAGAATGAGAGTACCTGCTCTCAAGAGTTTGGGTGAGGATCCCGTGAAGTAACGTAACACATAACACTTAACGCAGTCCCTCGTCAGTCCTACGCACTAACGGACGGTCTCCATTACCCCAGTTCCCCAGTTTATGACCATTTATCAGCGAGTGCGCACTCACAGTGACCAGGCCGTGAGCCGGACCTCCACTAACCAGCTCCAACAGACCCCTGTTAGTGTGAGGGTTCAGTCCCTACTCCGCGGACATTGTAAATAACAGCTGCTTCACGAAAAAAAGTGCTTAGCCTGTTTGTAACAACCCTTCATGGAAGGCATTGTTTCCCCACAAACGTACCTTAAAATCGGGGTTTTTGCTCTTGTCCACACACGGGGACACAAACATCGGCCTCCCGTCCACATTCTTCCGGTCCAGCTGCAGGGCCTGCAGGGCCGCCTTCTCCTCTTTGAACTGCACATAGCAGTAGCCTCGGAAGTCGCCCCGGTTGCTGAAGATGGGCCGGACCTCAGCCACTTCCCCGCAGGCCTCAAAGAGTGGCCGGAGCTTCACGCCCGGCTCCTCCATGCTGTACGGCAGGTTGCTGACGAAGACAGTGATGCTGTCCTTGCTGCTGTCGTGGGGCACCTTGGGCACGTCCCTCTTCAGGGCGGCCACCCTCTCCTTCTGCTTCGAAGGGGGGACGACATCTACAGATGCGCTCTTCCCAAAGAGTCCCGTCTCCGCTTCGAGGTCCTGTGCTTCTCCGGCGGGAGGGACGTTGTTCTCCACCCTTCTGCGTTTAGAGGGCTGCTCTACAGGGTATCGGGAGAAAGGCAGCAACAATCACTCATTCTTCTCTGCCCTGAGCTGGTCCAGGCTCATGCTCGTCCCACTACAAACGGCTGGGCTGCCACAGCTGCACGCGATAAACACGCACGCCCCTCCGCACGTCTGCACGCTCAACACCTGCCAAGCCGTTCTGGACTCACCGGCTTATTACACGGCGCTCTAGACCCTGGTCCCATTCGAATGAACAGGCTAACTCGAGTAGATGTGGCAACGTGAGACCTCACTGTCTACGTTTAACTACACAAAAGGTCACAGAGTCTCAAAGTCCAGCCAGCCAATTCCAAGGCCCCTCTTCTAAGAAGCCCAGGGCACTGCCCTGGCTGGCGTAGCTCAGTGGATTGAGCGCGGGCTGCGAACCAGGCATCGCAGGTTCGATTCCCAGTCAGGGCACATGCCTAGGTTGCAGGCCACGGCCCCCAGCAACCGCACATTGATGTCCCCCTCTCTCTCTTTCCCTCTCCCTTCCCTCTCTAAAAATAAATAAATAAATCTTAAAAAAACAAAACAAAAAGCAGCCCAGGGCACCAAGGGCAGGATGGGGCTTGGGGACCTGCATTTAAACAAGCACCTTAGGTGACTGAAGTACGTGCTCCACGTGTGGGCTGCGCCTGGGAAAGCTCTACAAAGTGTCTACCGTTCCTAAAACCTCCCACTGTTGTCTCGAGCCCTTCAGGAGAGCTGAACAACAATCCACTGCAGCCCACTCTCCCCACTGTCTCCAAGGGGGAGTCCTGCAACCCAACTGGCACTGGCACCCCACTTCCAGACCCTTCCATCCATTTCCCACTGCTGCCTGATGAAGTCTAACTGCCGCACGCTGCACTCAAGAGCATCCCTGAGTGGGGCTCGGTTGGAGCACTGTCCTATAAACCAAATGGTTGCTGGTTCGATTCCCAGTCAAGGCACACTATGGGTTGCAGGTTCAGTCCCCAGTCGGGGCGTGTGCAAGAGACAACTGATCAATGTTTCTCTCCCGCTCTCTAAAGTCAAAATGCATGTCCTCCAGCAAGGACTAAAAAAAAAAAGAACAGAACTGAACAGAACATCCCTGCATGGGGCCCAGCCAGCAGGCCAGCCTGCTGACCCAGCCTCACCACCCCTACACCTGGCCTGGCCGGCATCACAGCCCGAACCCAGTCATTGCTGCTCACAGAAAATGTCAGGCTGTTTTGTGCCTTATGGTTTGCTTACACCAGCTCTCTGTCTGGCTTCCTCCCTTTTCCACTTGACAGTCATTCAATGGACAATCACTCAGCCCTGGCTCTCCCCCAGATACCAAGGTGCACACGTCACCTCCCCGTGACCTCTCTCCTGCAGGGAGCTGGCCGCCAGCGCCCTCTTTGGCTCCAGCTCCCCCGGTCCCAGTGCCGCGCCCTGCTGACCCAGGCGCGCCAGAGCGCCGTGAACTACTGGTCATTTCTGAAAGCCCCAGAAAAGTGTGTAAGGAAGGTCAACTGAATGACGACTCCGTCACTACTTCTCTCTGGCTGACGACTTTGTACTAGGAAAATGTAGAGTTCCTTCAACGTCTACAGACAATTCTTTACCCTGACTGACTTTGCTGAAATAAATTGGACCCACAGCTGCCCATTCCTGAAGCTGCGGAGCTGACAGAAACACTGGTTGGAGAATTCTACCAAGTCAAAACCACAGGTGGGGCCACCAGGCAGGTGTCAGTGCAGGGTGGGGCCAGGCAGCGCTAGGGCACATTGGACCCTGAGTGGGATGAAGGGGTGTCCACACGTGGGGCAGACAGGAGAGCTCGGGCACGGGAGCCCCAGCGGGGTGAGGCGGGCACCACGCAGAGGGCAATGGAGGCCACAGTGGGGTGTTGGGGGAGTGGGGCCCAGGCCTCTGGGCAGGGCAGCGCCTGCCCAGGGCACAGAGCCCAGCGTGACAGGAAGGGTGACGTTTTCAAAGGATCCAAGAAAAGTTTTTGTGCAACTTCTCTAGAATGTTGAGAAGTTCCAAAATAAAACCCCTGCGAACCCCTACCTTCCTCATCGTCGCCCCACTCTCTCTCAGCATCCTCCTCCGCTTTGCGCTTGTCTGCGCCTCTGGTCTTTTTCTTCTTTTTCAATGCCTTCTTCTCGGCCCGCGCCCTCCTCCGCTGTTCAGCCTGCTCTTCTTCTTGCTGGGCGAGAGCTGCTTCCTTCTCTGCAGCCTGGAAAGGGGGACACGTGATGAGTCACCGGACACAGCAATGACCTTAATTCCACTGACTTGTGACGAGGAGATGGAAGAGGACAGGGGCCGGGCCGGGGAAACTCACAATCCGAACGCCAGGACAAGACCATGAAAAAACTCGGAGGATGGGATCGCAACTTCCCCCACCAGGGCTCCTCAAGCCCTTCAGCGTCTGCCCCCAAATCTCCAGCACGTCTCACGATCCCCCCGGAATTACGCACCAAGAGAAGGACAACAATCTCTGAAGCCAGGGCCCTAAATAATCTGGGGGTGCTCATACTCCAACCACCAGGCTAAGTGAAGCGTCTTTTTATTATTTTTTTCATCTATTCTAGTAAAGCTTTAGGGCCAAAATGCCCCTGCTACATAATAAAGTATTCCCTGTTGGGGCTAAAGTTTTAAGGCTTTCTAAAAAATACTACACACACACGCTGATTTCCCTTCAGACTGTATACATCCTTGAACTCTTACTAAGAAATAATACAGGACTGATTCAAATATTGGTTCAGACATTTCACAACACTCTCTAAGACACGTTTTAGAAAGACCTCAGGTTCTGACAAAATCGTTCACCCCGAACACCGCGGAACAGCTGGGAGCAGTCGCCAAGATCCGGGCAGCAGCACCTTACCTTCACCCTCTGCTCACTGACCCGCGCCAGCCGGGTTTCGGTTTTCTGAACGGCGACATCCCAGTCTTCTAAAGTACCTGCGGAGACAAAGAAGCGGACTTTCACTTTTGGGGCTTTTGAAGGATCTAACAATATACGATTTTCCTGATTTCTCCTCATTCCGGAAGACATCTCCCCCATCGGACAGCAAGAACTGGACGGTGAGCTCCCCATTTTAAGTCCACGTCATTACGCAGGCTGGAGGTGTCAGAATCCCGACAGTCCTGCCGGGTGTTTAAACCATCCCTTCTCTTTTAGGAAAGAGACTTAAAAACCAGAGTATTGTCTATCATGGCGCTCCCTGGCAGATTATGAAAACATTCCAGTCAAAAGGTGTTAAGACATTTATATTGGGTTGGCCAAAAAGTCTTTAGTTTTTTTCTGTAAAATGAAAGTTTTCATTTTCACCAATAACTTTCCTGATTTAGGCACTGTGTGTTGGCTCTCCCCCACGTGGTATAACGTTGATTGTTCTCAATTTATATCTCAATCTGATCGCTCTCAACTTCCACTGGTCCAATGGACCACGGAGCATCGTCCAGCGAGGAATCTCCAGCACAAAACTTCACAAACCACTTCTGACAAGTTGGTCAGTCACAGCACCTTCCCCAGACACCGCACAAATCTTTTTGCGTTCCAGCTGCATTTCTGCCTTTCTTGAAATAATAAAGCTCAGTATTCCAAAAATGTCACACATTTCCTTCCATCTTCAATACTAAAATGACTGCACAAAAATTCACCAATTTGCTAAGTTTTTTTTAAGATTTTATGTATTTTCAGAGAGAGAGGAAGGGAGGGGAAAAGACAGGGAGAAAAACGTCAACTGGTTGCCTCTCATAGGGACCCACCCAGGGACCTGGCCTGTAACCCTGGCATGTGCCCTGACTGGGAATCAAACCAGAGACCTTTTGGTTTGCAGGTGGCGCTCAATCCACTGAGCCACACCAGCCAGGGCATTTTTTTTTAAAATGCACGCTGATATGACAGCTGTCACAATACAATCTAACAAAAGTGTTTCAAATGAAGTTAAAGGCAACTGAGCACTACCAGAGCCATCATATGGAAAAAAAATAAACCTTTTGGCAAACCCAATTTAAGACTGAAAAATCTGAAAAGCATCTGAAATGATAGATGTTGGGGAATTTTGCAATTGGTTGTTGTTTGGGGGTTTTATTTCAAGTTCTGAGGGGTTCCACCCAAAATCCAGACCAACGCCAGTGGATAACCTCACTATTTCCCCATTAGAAATGTGATACTGAGGCTCTAAAACCCGGCAGGTGAGCACAGAGGGGCCGTCTGCCGCTCTGTCCTCCTCGGGTGTGTGTGACGTTCTCGAGCAGAGGTTCTCCCCTGGAGTGACCTTGACCCCCAGGAGACACTCGCAACACCTGGAGTCAGTTCTGGTTGTCATGGCTGGGGGTGGTGGGAGTGCTACTGGCACCCAGTGGGGACAGAGGCCAGGGATGCTGCTCGAGAAAGACCCTGTGATGCACAGGACGGCCCCCACAAGGAACTCGGAGAGCCCGCACCGGAACTGAACAACGGGAGGGAGAGCCCGGCTCCAGAGGAGCTGGGGGGCAGCCGGCCCCACGGTGGGCACCTCTGGAGGGCTGCAGCCGTGAACAGACTCCAAGCCAGGAGCGGAGCGCTGCGCGTCCGTCCCCACCTTCTGTCCTCTCCATGGTCAGCAACACTTCGCAGACGTGCTCCGGGTAGTCACTGGTGCACTGGACAGCCCGGTGCAGAGCCTTCCTGCAGTGCTGGGTGTCCCCGTGTGCCCTGGGGAAGAAAGCCAACAGGCGCTGCCACCAAGACACAAAGCAGAAGGCACACACAGAGGGGCAGTCTGCTCGCGGGTCAGTGACGCAGGGTCGGAGGCCCCGCCACGAGGAGCCGCTAGCTCCCAGCCCTAGCCCATGAAGCTCTTCTTCCGCACACCAAGCACCACGGTTGTGGCAAAGAAAACGCTGTCATTGTCTGGGGTGGAATCTAAACTAGTTTTTTCATGGAACACCATTTTCACTTTAAAATGTTAAGTATTTGGAGTCCTAGATAATGTGCATAAACAAAAGGTTTTGGGGATCCTCCAATTTTAGGAGCACCAAGGGGTTCTGAGACCAGAAAGCTTGAGAGCTGCCCATGCAGAGGAATATTCAACAGGTTTTAAAAGTGTCATGTCCAGGGGCGGGGTTACAGGGAACTTTCACCGTTGGGGACGACTCTGGTTTCCGAGACTACAGCCCCTGAGAGCAAGCCCTGAAGGGGCTCGTCAGTCTCCCTGGAAAACCAGGTGAGAATGCAGGTGCTTCAGGTGAGAGGCACGCCTCCACTCTAACACCAAGGGTTCCCGTGGGAACCAGGCCTGATAAACACATCGTGTCCTCTGAAGCCTGCTCTGCTTTGTTTTGTATGGCCCTAGTGCTATAAACCAGATGTTTAAGTTCAAGGCATAAGGAGTAAGCTCCCTATCTCATGAAGCACGTCTTAAAGACCCTCTGGTGTCAGCATGACTAACAGACCCTGCCCTGTGACAAATCTCTGTGTTCCTTCCATCGTTATCTGTAGATAATACCTGCTTTTGTATGACTGTCGCCTTTCTGACATTGATTGATGAGCTGTGCATGCATACACCTACACATACCATTCCCAATAAAAGCCGTTTGGGAGAAGGGCTGGGGCGTTCCCCACTAGAGGGCATCGCCACCCCTTTGCCCACCAGAACAGCAAGATTGTGCCGGGGCGACTTAGTCACCAAACGCAGAGCGGACAGGAGGATTCTGCTGGACAGAGTTCCTCCCACATTTCACTGTCTTTGTCCAAGACACACTGAATAAGGAAGCTGGTCGTGTTCTTTATGTCCTCCCCGTGTTATCGCTATCACTGCACATAACACTATTTAAAATAACTTCAGAGGTTTGTAACAGGTGCACTGTAACTGCATGTTAATTTTCTAAAAATCTAAGCATAAAAGTCTCAAAAAATATATCCAAACAACTAATGATGGTAATATCTGGGTCCATGACTGTAGATAATTTGGGTTTTCCTCTGTGCTTTTTTTAGTGTTTTATACTTTTATAGGCAAAGAAAATATGATAAAAAATAAATAGCTCCAAAAAAATCAAATAAAACATTCATGTCTAGAAAATCAAAACAAAACACAAAGAAAAACAGAAAATTAAAAGAAACGTGCGTAGCTTGTAACAGCCCAGGCACAGAATACTAGGCTTGGTTCTCTAGCCCCGCCCACCGATGACAGACAGGATGAAAGAAGGCGGGGCCAGGGTGAAGACGCAAGCCCAGGCCAGCCGAGTGCAGAGTCGGACCAAGAGAGGTGCCTCCCGACACAGCCCCAGGCGTTACCTTTCCAGGTTGTAATACTCCAGCCACATGTTGGCGTACTTGGCGTTTCCTCTGGTCATGATGCTGTCCCAGAGCTCCCGAGCTTTCTGCATGTTATTACACAGCCGGGCCTAAGACCCATCAGAAGACACAGTCAGGAAAGCACCTGAACCTTATGACAACAACACCCATTACCAAACATACTTCCAGCAGCCCTGCCTCAAAAGCCGCCCCTAACTCTCAGTGTCCCACGAACCCCTGGGCGCTCCCAGGTCGCCCTCCATGGCTACAGGCCAGCCCGAGCACCGCAGCCTGTCTGCAGTGACCGGCCCCAGGCTGCCTCTTTGTCCAGAACAAAGAGCGGGAGCATGCGGGTGCTCACCGTACTGGCCAGGCACCTGGTTTGTTGTTTTTTTATGAAGCTTCACTGCCAGGTGCTTAATGTGAGAGGCAGTGTAAGAAAGTCAGTCTGATCTAGAAACGAAAGTTAGCTCCCACTTACTGACTTGGGCGGGTTACTTAACCTCCCTGAGCCTCAGCTGCCTCATCTTTAAAATGATTACTACACAAACATCCCATCCAGAAACTACCAGCAAAATGTTTCTTTGCCCTGACTTCCCCTCAGAGAATAGAATGTTCAGACTCTCACAACTCTTAAGAGCTGTTCAAGGGCAGGTGCTACTCCCCGGGGGGTCCTTGGTCCAGCAGTAACATTCGACTCACTGCACCCTGTAATGATCTGTCCAATTGTCTGTTTCCACGCTAGGCTACAAAGTCTTACTAGTGCAGACCATGTGGACCTCCCTACTCCAGCACCTGGCCAAGTGCTTGGCACACAGAGCAAACCTGATAAGCACTGAGCAAGGGAGAGAGGCAGTGAGTGAGTGCCTGGTGCTGAGACACTGGCCGCACACCTCCTACCTGGGAGCTAATGTTCCCACTAAGATATAAACAAATGTGCACCCAGCTGCGTAAATAACATGAGTCCCCACAGAGCCCAGACCATCAGCTGGGATTCTGACTCAACTTCAGCCACACTCTCAGACAAAGGACCTTCTAAGGTGGATAAAACCAATGAATGTGTCAAGTAATTACCTCTATCCTGGCCCAGTTCTGCATGATCATGCAGCTTGGATCCCCACTTTCATTGAAACCTTTAAAAATAGAATCAGTCAAAATTAGAAAGCAATTTCCAGACACAGGGCCTTTGCCTGAAAAGGCGCGTCAACCAAGAACAAGAAATACAGCGGGACGAAGCAGCAGGTCGGGGGCACACTTACGTTCCTCCACCTCCTGCTTCAGGTACTCCAAAGCCCGGGCGAAGGCGGACCTCAGCTCTTCCAGCTCTTTACTGGAGTCTGCGAGAAAACACAGAAGAGGATCACCTCTACGAAACCGTGTAACGTGTCTTTTTTTTTAAATTCTACACTGAAACTCGCAAGGGCCTGTTGGGCACATGGCATCATGCTGAGGACACAGAAATAAAAATTTCCAGCCCCTGCCGCCACCAGGGAGTGAGGGACAGAGGCACTGGAGCAGAGCACAGCCCAGCGGCACAATGACAGCAGGGAGCGCACCCAGCGGTGACAGGTGCGGGCCTATCCCCGGCCAGCGGAATGCTGAAGGCCACGTGTGTGGGCATGCAAGAATGAGTCACACGGGGTTCTAGTTGCTATTCTTTTTGAGGGGTGAAAAGAGAAAGGAAGGGGAATCCTGCAAAGGTTCAAAAGATTTAATAGAAACACAGCAGTCTTACTTAGAGAACTACTCTGTGTATACAGAAGGGAGAGAAGAGAGAACTACACAATAAGACCAAAGAAGATGGCAAGAGCCAGCATAACACACAAAGACCGTTACTTTCTTCCTTCAAAACCACAGCATGATTTGTAAAAGACTTAATGGCTACAATTTTTTTGTGTGGTGGGGGAGGCGAGAGGGAGTTACCAATGACTAGTCTACAACTCTTGCCCAATCACAGTGCGTCTGGGCGCTAGGACATCTCACCGAAAGACATGCTAAGAGAAAGTGCAGTTCTGACGTAAAGCGCATGAACTTAGATACCTTGTTTGAAATCAACCCTCCTCCTCAGGTAATCAAGGTACGCTTGCCAGATCTCCACGTAATCGGTGGCCTGAATGAAGCCAGCACTCAAAGCTTTTTCAAAGGTCGCTGGAGTTGAGGAAAAAGACAGGGTTTGTGGTCAATTCGAAAAGAAACTAAAATAAAGTTATCAAGATTATAAAAACCGCCCTGGCTGGCGTAGCTCAGTGGATTGAGTGTGGGCTGCGAATCAAAGCATCGCAGGTTCGATTCCCAGTCAGGGCACATGCCTAGGTTGCAGGCCACGGCCCCCAACAGCCACACATTGATGTTTCTCTCTCTCTCTCTCTCTCTCTCTCTCTCTCTCTCTCTCCCTTCCCTCTCTAAAAATAAATAAATAAAATCTTAAAAAAAAAGAAAAAAACAAAAAAAAGGAAAAACATAAAATTCCATTAAAAAAAGATTATAAAAACCTCTACTGAATGTAAAATACTGTATGATTTCACATAATGAAAAGATGCAACCAAGTGAAATGAGCTAGAAAGGAATGTTCAAACGAAAAGCTACTGCTGCGATGCCCGAACTGCTCTGGAAAAGGCGTGAGAGCTCCCGGTCAAGCAAGTCTGGAGAAACGACTCCTGGAAGATCACAGTAAATATTAACCTTCTGTTAAAAAGCTCTCAGGAGCCAAAACCACATCCGTGTGTCTCCCACTCGGAGCCCGTCCTGTCGCTACTGCCCACCACCCCAGTGCAGCACCCTGGGCACGCCGGCTCGGAGGCTGTGCCGGAGCTCTGGCTTCTGACTCGGGACGAAAAGCTCTGAGGTCTGCCCACAGAAATGTTCGCACCAGCCATCACTTGATGGTCCACTCCATGTCTTTCCATGGCCAAGAGGTAGCGGCTCCACAGGGCAACGGTCCAGGGGCAGTTCCTAACGGCACGACCGTGAACGGACAAAACCAAATCCTTTACTTTCAGCTGCCGGTCCTGCAGTAAAGAATTCCAGGGTCAGCAGGTAAAATTTTATGGTCAAGACATCACCACCCATGAGACATTTCAGGCACAACCAACTGACAAAAGAAATTTCCTTAAAAATGTCTCTCATGACCGGTTGCTTCAAGAAATAAATCACAAGGGGAAATGAGGGAAAAAAGGTAGAAATGGGAACCAAAAGATTAAAACAACCTGAAGAGCATCAGCCAAGACTAATGTAGGGATCTTGTTTGAATCCAGGTTCAAATCTTTTATACACACATATTGAAATATTTACCAAGGAAACATGATTTCCGGATTTAATTTAAAATAACATGGGATGGGGAAGCAGGTGAGGATATGGATGAAACGACACTAGGCCTGTAGGTAGGTAACTGCTGAAGCTGGGCTGGGTGATGGGTACATGAGGTTTCATCTCACTCTGTCCACATTTATACGGTTACGTTTTCCATGATAAAAGTTGTAAGAAAAAAAAATCTGTTATAAGGTCCTCAAGAGCAGGGCTACGTAACTGTTTTTAGTTACTGGTCAGTTTACAGCAAGTTAAAACTCTAGAACTTCCTAAGTGGGGGGCAAACAGAAGAGGAGGACGGGCAGAGACCGGCAGCATGCGGCTGACTCCGGGCACACTGACTGGCTTTAGGTCGCCCCCACAGAGGTGAAGAGCAAAACAGAATCAGAGCGGTTATCTTACTAGGTACTGACTGTAGCGGATCCACAAGTCCGGGACCAGGCAGTTCTCAGCCAGGGCGCGCTCGAAGATCAGCTGAACGCGGGCAGGGTCGCCGCCTTTCAGTTCGAAGTCGATGTACGCTTGGTACTCAGCCAGCCGGGGGGCCTCTGCTTCCAACTGGGACGAGAGAGACCAGCAGTGAGCTGCCTGACACTGTCGGGAGGCACGACGCAGCTCCCCACTCGGCTGTGGGGAGACCGGCTGCACTGGGACAAGAGTCCCCAGTCCCCACGCAGAATCGCTGTACAGCCAGGTCTACGATCCGACGGGCAGAGGGACAGTCCACAGTGCCCCTTCACGGCAACAGCTACCAAGGCCCCTTAAACCCTCTTCCAAATCCATCCCTAAAGTACAGGGAATTTAAATGCCCCGCCCACCAGGAACTGAATGAAAGAGAAACACGATGACGGATGCGAGCCACCCTTCCAAAAGAGAAGTTGTCTTCTCGGCCTCGTGGGCGGGGAAGCGACCGCCCCCGAGTGCTCCGCTCCCAGCACCGGCCCCGCCCGAGCTCAGCCACGGCAGCAGAGGGAAGAGGCTGCGCTGAATGCGGCGGATCTGAAGACACACCATCGGAAGTCTTTTTCCACAAAATCCTTAGTCAACTAGTTTTCTTCTCAGCCACGCTCTGCTGACAGTCAAACCAAAACCGAACTGGCCGAGGACGCCCCTGATGAGCCTTTGCGAAGTCCAGTTACACACACACCATTTACGTGTGAGGAAGGGGGGACACGTTCCGGACAGCAAGGGCGCACCTGTGCCCCGAACACAGAAACACGATGTCTCAGAGCCTCAGTTCCCAGCAGTAACGGCCAAGTAGTTACCCGGACACCCGGCGCCACTGAAAACAACTAAAACTGCTGGATTGAATATACGGAACATCTTGAAATTCATCCACACACTGGTGAAGAAACAAGAAATTCTGAGGAGGAAATCTAAGTGAAGGTTAAGCTTTTGCTGGCTGAAGATATACAAAGGCTTTGAACGTCACAACAACCCAGGGAGGCAGCAACGTACTATCTCTGCCTGACACTCCAGGCAAATGAGACACAAGGAGGCTCAGTCTAGCCCCAGGCAGAGCGCTACCGGGTGGCAGAGCGCTACCGGGTGGCAGAGCTACAGCTGAAGCTGGAGGCCTGGCTCCCGACGCTGCATTCCTGCCCACTGTGCACAAGACACCGCAGACAAAGCCCGCAGACAAAGCCGGGGGCCCACCAGGCCGCCGCGGGCCAAATGCGAAGATGTCCACGCTGGACACACTGGAATGCAACTGCGGGACATCGAGCCACACCGATGAGACGTTCGAGTCGGCTGGAGCAAAAATAAGGGTTCCCTTCAAAGAAACAAGGGTCAGCTGACTTCTCGACAGCAACTAGAAGCCAGAGGACAGAGATGCATTGAATTGCTGAGAGAACAGCTGTCGGTCTAGAATTCTGTACCCTGAGAAATGAACTTTCAGGGAGAGCAACGAAATAAAACGTTGTCAAACAAACAGAAAGTGAGAAAATCTTTTCCTAGCAAATGTCCAGAGTGGGAGACTCTCCAGGGTGGACCGCAAGCAAAAGGAAAGTGATTCCAGATGAAGACTCCAGGACACATGCAGGAAAGACAAGGGAAGAAGGTGGGACACGCGAGGAGTTCACGTGAACAGGCTGCCTGGATGACACAACATTCGTGACACCGCCTGGGACCAAGCGAAAAGGAGGAACACGAGAAAACCAGAGACTGAGTCGGAGACACGGCCAATGAAGTTCAAAGTACTCTAAAACCACGAAAGACAAAAGAGTGCCACTTACAAATAGTATTATTGTTAAAACATACAACACAGAAATCCAAAAGAATCCATCAATTATTAACACTGCTAAGAATCTAGCAGGTTAGATAGATAAAAATTAATATAAAAAACAAATTACATTTTGTATACCAGGAACAACTAGGAAAATCTTTAAAAAGATACCTTTCTCAATAGCATCGAATATGTAGAAACACATCTAAAAGTGTGTCAAAAAACCAGGTGAATTTATAATTGTATAAAGCTTTACAGAAATACAAGGCCGCCTTTACTTAATTTTTATCATGAATTTTACTTTACTGATTTTCAGAGAGAGGAAGGAAAGGGAGGGGGAGGGAAAAGAGAGAGACAGAGGCAGAGACAGCCACCGGTTTGTTGCCCCGCCTGCTCACGGACTCAGAGGTGGGTTCTTGCATGTGCCCTGATGGGGCCAAACCCCCAACCTTGGCGCATGAACCAACTGCCCCACCTGGCCAGATTCTATTTCAAACAGCACAGGCCTACACCATGTTCGGAGATTGGGACATGTGACATTTAACAGGTACAAATTCTGCCCCAAATTGATCTACAGATTCAATGCAATTCCAAAAAAAAATCCAACAGTTTTTTACAACACAGGCCTTGGGAAGCTGCTTCGAAATTCGATGAAAGCATTAACAGCTAAAGAAAGCCCTCCAGAAGAGGAACAGAAAGGAAGGGGCTCCTGCGACCTACAACCAACACTGATTAACATCACCATCACAGCAGGGTCACAGAAGCCAGTGGAGACGGCCGAGAAAGGCCAGAAATGGAGGCGCACCTGACCGGCCAGCTGACCCGGGAGACGAGGACTCACCAGGGTCAAGGACTCACTGGGGTCAGGGCTGGACAATGGGTTCTCCGGGGAAAACGGGACCAGCCCTGCCGCACCCCACTCACCAAAACCACCTGCAGAGAGAGATCCAAACTCCAAATACAAAAACGTAAACTTCCAGAAGAAAACAGAACTAAATATATCAATGACTCTGGACTATGGAGAGATTTCTTAAGCATAACAAAAGCACAAACCATAAGGAAAACAACAATAAGCCCAATTAGGTTAAAACTAAGGCTGGTCATGAAAAGATGCCATTTTTAAAAGACAAACCACTAACTTGGGGGGGGGGTGGCGGTATTTTGCAGTGCATACAACTGAAAGGAAGAATTAAGTTCCAAGACCCCGACAAGTCAATTAGAAAAAAAGATAAACCGAAAGGAAAATGTGTCCAAAACTTCAACAGGCACTCACCAAAAACAGAAAACCTGAATGGCCCGCAGGTGTGAAAAGGCGCTCAAGTTCATTAGTGACCAGGGAAACGCCAACTCCGCCACCAGTTTCAGACTCAACAGACTGGCTACACGTACGCGTGTCAACATGCAGGGTTAGCTGCGGCAGCGAGAAGCCTCAGGCGCTGCTGGCAGGAGTGCAGAGCGATGGCCTGGAAAGTAGTCCCGTCCCTCAGGGTACACTTAGAGAACACCCTCCACGTGCGCCAGGAGACTCCTCACTGGTCCCAGCGACACGCCGCTCCCAGCGCAACCCGGCGACTACCCAACTCAGAACATGGATGAACTGTCCACCACGACTTCAGAGCAAAACAAGTGGACTGGAGTATACTTATCAATGAAACCCCAAACATGTTGAAAGGAAATATACAGTGTGATCCTCTTATATGCAAGTTCAAAAATGAGCAAAATTAAACAATCTATTAATTACGGACACGTTCGTAGGTTGTAAAACTATACAGAAAAGCACAGGAATGAGTATCACAAAAGTCAGGAAAGTGATTACCTCTCGGGAGAGGGAAGAGGAGGCAATCGGAGAGGGGCACATAGGAGACTTCTAAGGTACTGGCAATGCTCTATTTCTTAACCTGGGTGGTGGGTACACGGATGTTCACTTTGTTATTAGTATGCCGACTGTACAACACACTTATATACTCTATACATTTCACAATAAAACAAGTTTTAAAGACACCGTTTTACTTGCATCTACCGACGAGGGAACAGTTCACAGCGGGAGCCTACTGCGAAAGAGCCAGCACTCACCAGCGCTTCCTCATAGGGTTTGTATCTCTCCAGCTGCTGCAGGGCCTTGTTATAGCTCTGAATCACCGACTCGGGTATTGGGTCTTCCGACCACTCCTCATACTCCGCAAAGGTTGCCTCCATATCTGTTGACAGATGAATTCAGTCCCATGGGTCTTGCCATTGGGTTTTATCAATCCAAAAGTAGCCTACCCTGGGAGAATGGAGTACCATTCACCCCTCCCACATCTGTGGCCATAGCAGCTCTTACTGATCCAATCTGAACCCTTCTACTGAGCTCAGACTTGGCCTGAGACTGTCTCAAAGCACTGTCCCAGGCAATCCTACTAACTAATTAATCAATCAAGTTAATGAGCCCTGACTGGTGTGGCTAAGTGGACTGAGCACCAGCCTGCAAACTGAAAGGTTGCTGGTTCAATTCCCAGTCAGGACACAGGCCTGGGTTTCAGGCCGGGTCCCCAGTTGGGGGCATGTGAAAGGCAACTACACATTGCTGTTTCTCTCCCTCTCTTCCCCTCTCTCTGAAAATAAATAAAGTCTTTAAAAAGAAATCAGTTAATGGCCCTGGCTGGCATAGCTCACTGGATTGAGCACGGGCTGCAAACCAAAGCATCGCAGGTTCGATTCCCAGTCACGGCACATGCTTGGGTTGCAGGCCACAGCCCCCAACAACCATACATTGATGTTTCTCTCTCTCTTTCTCCCTCCCTTCCCTTCTAAAAAAATAAATAAATGAAATCTTTAAAAAAAAAAAAAAGAATAGCCATTTTTTAAAAAAATGAAAAAAATAAAAACAAAAAAATCTTAAAAAAGAAAGAAAAAGGGATTTCTCCCTTAAAAAAAAAAAAAAAAGAAATCAGTTAATGAAACCAACAGCAACACTTTACAACACCTGCCCGGCCCTCCTCGGCTCAACCCATCACACCCGCACGACTCCGAGGCGGGCCCACTGGGTCTCCATCTGCACTCAGGGTTATGTCCACTGTCTGCAGGAGATGGCAGAGCCGCGGCTTTGAACCCAGGCAGTCTGGCTCAAGTTCGCGCTCTACTCAGCCCACTATGCTGCCTCACACCGGTACGTGGGAGGAAATCTACAAGCCAGCTCCATTCCAGCATTTTCTGCATATCACCCAAGGGTTTTCGCCCTTTATAACTTGTTAAATCAAATCCAAACAAACCACGAAGTAAAAAGAAAAATAATGCCCAGGCTCAAGCGAAGCTGCGCAGAGGTCCGGGGGGCACAGCGCCCGCCACACCCGAGGGGCAAACGAGGCGGAGGCGCCCGCCCCTCCCAGGGCTGCTCCGCGTGAGCTCCAGGACCTCAAAGGCTTGGCTTGCCAAAATACACTCACCCCAAAGAGAGAATCCTTACCAAACCCCAGTAAATTCAGATGGGAATACTTCCGACTGCCGGTGCCCCTGAACCAGATCACCCCGCAGAGGAATGATACAGGCCCGTGCGAAACCCCCACGCTACCACGGGAGAGGAGTGCTGAGAATGTGACTCGGACTCAACAGAGTCCCCCAGAAAAGGCAGGGAGCTGGTCTCCGTTCCTTTCAGAGACCCCCCGTGACTGAGGCCTCCTGATGGAGAGTCAGACGTCCTGCCTCTGACCCTCATAACCCACCTAAGCATTAACGAGTCAAGACACATTTTTGCCAAGGGCCTTGTCCACAGAGACACTGTCCAGTGACAGTGAGAATGACTGCCACATCTGCCCCCCAGGGCCCTGGGACAGGCCTAATGACGTGACATACCCGAAAGCACTTAAAAGCCTCGAAGGGCTGGCTGCTGAGGAGTCGGTGTCTCTTACCGTAGAGCGGGACGGCCAGCTGTCGCCGGAAGAGACTGTGCACTTTCTCCAGCTGTGAATCAAAGGTTTGTTCCCAGTCAGAAGGGGAAAGGAAGCCAGCCATGGGCTAAAGAAGTAAATCCACAGTGAATGGCAAACTCTGGTTCCTCCCACCTCAAAAAATTATTTTAACACATTGTTAATTTCCAACTAAAAAGCAAAAATATGACCCCTTAAATACAAGGTATTGTGTCAAATGCTGCAAGAAATACAAAAACAAAAGTCATCTCTGTTACTAAGTGTTTACGATAAGAACAAGAAGGAATGTAACGAATGGCTACAACAAGGCAGCTGTCACATAAGCAAAGCGACCTGAGTACCGAGGCAGTGTGGCTTGCTTTCAGCTGGCCTTCAGGACAGAGTTCTGCTGTTACGAGGGGAGAAGTCAGGGAAGATTCCTGGGCAAGCTGGCACATGGATGCACTGCAGGCGCTCCAGAAGTGGGAGAAAGGAAAATGACTCCCAGCTGAAGGGATGTCACGAGTAAAAGTACAGTGGCCAGAAAGTACGAGAACGTCAGGAGGACGGCGGGAACAGAGTCCACGCAGGGTTATGTCCGACCCTGGAAAGCCACAGGTGCCAGCCGAAGGAGCCAGCCCGGACAACTTCGTCAGGGCCACCGACGGCACCACTGCCGATTTCTCTGCAGGGACGGGGCTAGCGTACAATGGCGACCTGTCAGAAGGCTGTGCTACGCACCAGTGACGACCCACTGTGCACTCGCACACAGTGGGGAGGGACGGTAAATACCATACACTGTAGTCGAAAAATGCAACCATGATGGGGTCAAATGTCTGTTTCTACTGAATGCGTTGGGGGCGGGGGGGGGGCGGGCACTGATACGGTTATTCTTGTACTTTATCCTGGAACCACTAACTAAAGCAGCAGTATCTTTAAGTAGCAGGAACAAACTGCTGGGTCATGTGCTGTATCGTCGAAGAAATCACGTAGCTCTCAAAGACCCCAACTCCATCTACTGGCTGCCCACACCCTCACTGCAGGACTGGCGAGGACTGTGCTGTGAGCTGTGCTCTTCTAAGAGCACTGACAAAACCCGCCCCGACCGCTCAGAGGCAAGCGCTGGCCAGAGGGACAGGGCACTCACCCGGGCAGCTTCCACAATGGCACTTTCAAACTCCCGGTAAGCCTCCCAGATGGCCAGCCCTTTGGTTATATGTAAACCGACGGAGGAGAGGGCCCTTTCGAACACAGAGCGGACTTTCTCAAGGCCACCTTTCTGCCCGATCCCACCGACCGAGTACTGGCCATACTCTAGCCAAATGTTCGGACCTAAAAACGAGAAGCATTCTATTAGTGCAGAATGTGAAACGCCCAAACATCAAAAATGACGCATAACAAAAGAAAGGAGCCCCACCAAAAACGTACTCATTCATGCAAAAAGGTAAGGGCACCATCAGTAAGCACCCCAACTTACCTACACGGACACTGCAGGCTGAAAGGGTGTATCTAGACAGTGTTCCTACCAGGTCTAACTGTTGCGATTTTACTGCACCGCACTACATGTCAGGTGGTAAAATATGTAAAATGACCATGATTACAAAGCTTATTTATTAAAACCGAAGGAACCCAGTAATATATTTCAATGGAAATAATTACCAATCCGAGTCAATCTTCAGAAAGATTTCAAAGCCTAGACATTTTCATAGTGAAAGAAAAAAGTTAAAAGCAACAATCCGGTTAGCAGAAACCTGTGTTTCACATCCCTATTTCTAATGGTGTTTGAACGGCGACGACAGAAAAGGCCCGGCTGCTTGTCTCTCTCCCTCGACTGCTGGCGCACGCGCTCCTACGGCTGCGAGGCCAGACAACGCACGAGGCTCCGTGAGCTGGCTCTCACCCTGCACGCTCTGCCTCTGCTTTTCAAAGACGTGCAGATGAAACTCCAGAGGCCTGTGTACTAACTTTGTAAAATAAAAACACTAGGAAGATAGAGAAGCCAACCTGAGGCTTACCATGTTTTCCTGAGACTTGCTTTTTCGAGGAATTAGGCTTATTTCAAGAACTTAGTCAACGTCTTAGCTACTCTGTTTTCACTCACCAATGAAGAGCTGCCAGGTGGGCTGCAAACTAACAATGGAAATGAGCTAGCCCTTGGAGGTGAAGGCTTTAGTGAGAGGGTGAGTCCAGTTCACAGATGAACGGCTCCTCCGCCCAGAGAAGGTAATTTTCAACAGAGTACACCATGGCTTCTCCCAACATTTAAACGATCCAGACGGACAAACACTATGCACGGTATTTTAAACTCAGAAAACCCAAGGGTGCAGAGTCCACGGCGACTCTGAGAGACAGAGAAGAATGTGTCACTGGGTCCCAGGTTCCGAAACAGGCATGAAGCCTCTGCACGAGGCTCCTCCAAGACAGAGGATTTTCAAAACCTCTGAAGAGCCGAAGCGCATGGCCACGGCCTGCTATTGGGCATCGGCCGCCTCCCAGACAGCCTGCGATTACTGCTGAGTATGTGCAAGAAATAAAGAAAGGCTATCTTTGGCATTTTTAAATATGAAAAAAATAATAATTAAAAGCTAAAAAGTAACAGAGTAGAATATTAATTAAAAAGAACCAAAAAAAAACCCCCTAAAACGCAGGCAAAAGCAGCTTCTCAACATTCAAAACCAGTGATACAATCTCCAGCTGAAGCTCCTGAAAACAGCACGAGGACCCCTCGGGCTCCTGTTCAAAACCTCGTGAGACACAATCGAAGGAGCGCGGCTGCGTCCCACCTGCCCGCCCGCGCCCGGGAGCCGCGGGGGACGGGAAGGCATGCTGCCACTGGCGCTGAGTGACAGTGCAGGCCTGAGGGCGGGAATGACTACAAAACCATAAAGGACCAAAACACAGCACAGCCTGGGGAAGAACACGAGATGGGGGAATGGAACAGGTGCTGTCAATGGTGACTCGGAGACGCTCAGAAAGGGGTGACAGGACGAGCAGAAAACGTGCGACGTCACGAGCATGTGAAACTGTCAGAGGTTCTCAGAGGCCACAGGCACGGGGGCAGCACCCGAGCAGAGCCACAGGGACAGCGTTTAAAAGCACTTTGAGTGTAATTTTAAATTCACAAAACACCTATTATTTCCATTATCTGGATCGTAAAAAGTAAAAAATTAACATTCTTGACTAGTAAAGGTACAAGAGAAAGTCTCCCTGGGGGCAGTCTCTATCCTGCGAAGTGCCGCTTCTCCCGAGAGGGGGCGCCCACCGGGAGCGCACAGGGAGGAAGACCGGATGGGGAGGAAGGATGTTTAAGTAAACGGGGGAATTTTTCATGCCTTTTAAACCACTTGTCCATAGCGTTGTCTGATGAGGTCCCCCATGTTCGTAGAGACAGTACCTGGAGAACTAACCATGGACAGGGGAGGGTGAAGGGACAAGAAGGAAGGGTAGGAATCTACGTCCCACTTGCACTGTAAAATGCCAGCGCCAGGACATGGGGCGGGCTCTGCGGTCACGGAGGGTCCCGCATCTCGGACGCCGGGGGGGCTATCGGAATCTGCGCAGGGGTAAAATTTCACAGAACCACAGAACCACACACACACACACACACACAATACCAAGGTCAGTCTCCCGCTGTTGATCTTGAGCTAGTGTTATAAGACATTGGGGGAAATTGGATAAAGTAAGTACACAGAACTCCTCTGTGCTATTTTTGCAATTTCCTATAAATATGGAATTATTTCCTAAAGTTTTAAAATATTTTTATTTCCGTTCTGTCCAAAACTTTTAAAAACCAACTCAATGTGTGAAAGGTGATCTTCAGTCACCTGGAAATACCATGTAAATTTTTCCTGCCAGATAAATGCGGGGTGTGAGTATATCCATCCACTTACTACAGACAGTCCTTCCACTTGTACAGCAGACCTCAGAGACACTGCAGTCTCGGCTAATATCAGAACAAAGCAAGTCACAGGAAGTTTATGGTTTCCTAGTGTAAATAAAAGTTACATTTACATTATACAGGTAGTCCAGTAACTGTTATGTCTAAAAAAAGCGTTGTCTAGAAAAAATACAATGTACATACCTTAATTTGAAAATGCTTATCTGAGATTGTTGGAAAAAATGGTACCGTGAGACTCATTCAACGCAGGGCTGGCGCAGCCCTTAAAACTGCATTAAAAAAAGCCTCCGTGAGGTGTAACACGGCTGACCTACGCACAACACACGGAGGTGCCTGTGCTTTAAAACCAAACTCCTTCAACGGGAAACCACGGACGAGGACGTAACTGAACTCAAATCCTCCTCACTGCTAGCCTGACGCTCTTTTCTGGGTGGTGACTGGGGACCGCAGAGACTGAGGCTGGGCGGCGGGACACACCCCCGGAAAGGGCCCGCAGGAGACTCACAGATGTAGTCCTTCACGGCTCTCTCGAAGAGGTCGTACACGTGCTCCCGGTCCAGGCCGTCCAGGGCCATGCCGATCTCGTCATGCAGCCACTCCAGCCACAGCTCTGCAAGACACGGGCCTCCCATGTGACACGGCCTCCCTCAGCGAGGCGCCCGGGAAGCAGGGGGTTTACTGCGGGGCACCAGCCGCAGTGTTTCCTCCACCGTGGCACACCCTGGCGCAGCTCACGGAAACTCAGTTCTCACTAGCTGCGCCGAGCATGCAGAAGGGCAAGGACTCCGAACAAGACCTGACCCTCCCAGCCCAGCGTTCCACGCCCGCTGGGCATTTCACACGTGGCACGCTCCGTCCGGCAGGGCAGCCTGACAGCCGCGGCGTTACCTTCGGTCAAAGGGAAGATCTCGCTCATCTTCTGGCGGGCCGTCCGCACCTTGGTGAGCTCGCCTTCCAGCCGCAGCAGCCGGATCAGGTCCACGTGGCAGTTGTAGTCATAGACGTTGATGGAAAGCTGGAGGGAAAAGAAACAAAAGTCGATATTTAAAATGCCACCACATAATAACTTAGCTTTTTCATCACTGGTGGCACTGCACGTATCTTCACAAAGTAAGCATGCTATCTGAGAGAGCCTCTGAAACAGAAACAAAACACCCTCAGGAAAAAGGAGGAAAAAATCAATGCAAGAGGCTTTTTATTATAACCATAAAGTTCCCTCAAGTCTGTTACAATTCCTGGCAGAACACCCCTGGCTCTCTCTAAAATACAGGAAACATTCCAATGAAACAAATAAACACAAAGGATAACCTTCAGCAAGTTACTCGCATTTCTAAGCCTCCATTCCCTCATCTATACAACGGGAATGCTGCTATGTTCTAATTCACAGATTCTTGCGAAGAGTTTGAAGATAACTTAGTAATATGCTTTAGCATGTGCAAGGTAAACAGGTAACAGTTCCTCCCTCTTACTAAACAAAAAGAGAAAGAGAAAGGTCCCCAGTGGTAGAAACAAGAACAGATTCCTATCTGTTGAAGCGGAATGAAAGGCACATAAAAGATTTTTACATTTGAAACTTTTCAAACTAAAAGTTAAAACACAGTAAATAAGTGCTAAAAAGCTATCATACTTCTGAGACAAAAGGAAACTCAAAGAATTTGTTCTTCGAACAAAGGAAATGATTAAAAAAAACAGCTGCGATGAAGAACAGAACAGCAGGAAAGTGGGTAAGCACAATGAGTGGTCCTCCTCCTTGTTTTCCGGAATGTCTGTGACGGCAAACATTTCAAGAGTATCTGATACCCCACACAGTGATATTTAAAAGGAGGGAAGGTCGCTCAGTGGATTGAGCCGGTCTGCAAACTGCAAGGATGCCGGTTCGATTCCCTGTCCAAGCGCATACCTGGGTTGCAGGCCGGGTCCCCAGTCCGGGGTGCACTACAGGCAGCCCATCGACGTCTGTCTCCCTCTCTCTCCCCCTCCCTTCCCCTCTCTCTAAAAATAAAATTTTTTAAAAACCTTTTTTTAAAAGCTTTTATTTATTTCTTTTCAGAGAGAAGGGAAAGGAGGAAGAGAGGGGAGAAACATCGATGTGCGAGAGTAGCCGCCTGGATTTGGGAAGGGCAAGGCAGAAGGGGCCAGCAGAGCAACGGACCAGCAGCGACCCCCACAGGCCTGCCACACTCCTGACGGAGTCCTCACTCTCAGACAGGAGGGGAGCGGGGCATGGTGTTCATCTGACCGCCACGCTTTACCATTTACAGAGACGACTGTGTTTGTACGTATCAACTCACATACAGAAAGATAAAGAAAAATCAGTAACAAATAAGAACATGACCTATTAATTCTCTTAAAAACCTTAAGACTTTTAGCAAGGTCCTCCTGCTCATGACTGATCGAACATGACTAGCCGAACCCACCCCACGATCGTGTGACGCCTGAGAGAGGACTGGGCCAGACCACGGCACCGGGGCCCCACCCTCCACTGGTTCTCAGTGTCCGCCCTCGCACCGGCACCAGGAGGGAGCTGGAGCGAGCCTCTGGCTCCCACGTGGGCTCTCATTACACACCCGTGTTTCAAAACTGACCGTGAAGGGTGTCGCACAACTAACAACAGTCAAAGGAATTAAGTTCTGAGAAATGTCCGCTCCTCGTTACAGAACGCTCTGGGTTCTCCCTGCGCCCATCACCTCACACTCACCCGGGTCCGAGCGTGTTTTCTGGCGTGAAGGGGGCGGCAACGTGCTCACCAGTGAGTGCCAGGAGCATCTCTGCAGGCACCCCTCACGTGAACACTGCACGCAGGTCGGAAGGAAAAGGGGTAAAGGTCACTGGAGTAGAGGAACTGCCTCTAAGATGACTTTCAGTCTAAATTTCTGATTTTTAGGCCAAAACAGTGAAGACAGTATGTATGGGCGTGCTCTGAAAGTCTGCATGTAAACGCATGCTGGTGCATTTACAACACATTTCCACAGAGCTCGGTCGGCACCGAGAGTGAGCGAGCCCACTCGCTGGCCTGCTCTGGTCTCAGGGCGGCAACGACAAAGGGCGCTTCACACAAAGGGGGTGAGTCCAAGTGCACAGAGTCACCCGCCGAGTCCCCAACCCCAAGAGCCCGACCTGGAGTGGGCTGGAGAAGTCACAGAGGCCTTTGGAAGGCCACCTGCTGCCACCAGGGGCAAGGCAGGGAAAGGAGAGGGGAGAAGGCCTTGGCATGGCACCTACTATGTGCCAACTCTGCCAGCATCTTTGCACACTGTGTCCCCAAGGTCCACAACAGCCCTGTGGGGGAGGCGCTGTGAGGAGCCCCATGTTACCACCCGGGGAGCGACAGCGCAGGCCGGAGCACTGAGGTGGCTGTGACAAACCACACTGTGCCACTCTCGGCCTCAGGACAAACACAAGTAACAGGGACCTTCTGCCTTTGTAACGCGGACAGGTTCGGCAGCTGACTGAGGGCTTCCGTGGAATAAACACAGGGACGGGAACCAGAAATCGCATCCGTGCCACCTGGGTCTTTCACAGGCCTCCCCAGGGTTGCTCAACATTACTCTCCACCATAAGGGCAGTTACGGCAGCAGCGGGAGGCCGCGGGACTAGAACGAGGAGAGGCGGAGGTCTGGAAAAGCCCGTTTCTAGGCCCCAGGACCAAGAGTTTGATAAAGCAGATCCCGTCCCGCATGGTCACCTTCTGAGCCCCATCCCACCCCCAGTGGCCCGAGGCAGGGCGGCCACTAACTGCAGAGCACCAGTGCCCCTGCGCCCCCCACGCCGATTCTCCCTCCTCTCCAGTGAGCGGGACACCCCCCACCAGGACTTCACCTCTGGGCTTCCACACCTGCCCTTCCACTGAACAGATAACCCTCCCCCCGCCCCGCCCACCTCACCAAACAGTAAGATCCCAGTCAGCCCACTGGCTCCTTGAAAGGCCCAAGGCTGGAAGGCTCCAGGGACACAGCCAGCCCCGCACCCAGCACCACGGTGCATTTGCTGAACGAACAAGAGACCGACTGAACGTGGGCATCGTTATAGACGGCAGAAACGGCAACCACCTGCCCACCCAGCTGGGCCCTCTGACACTCAGATGCAGTAAGTGGGACAAGCTACACCAGCGATTTCCAGCCTTTTTCATCTCACGGCACACAGACCACTAAGGTCACAACCTGCGGCACACCAGAAAATGCACATGAGTACATTTTGCCTATCTCACCAAAAAAAAGGTATTATTTTGATTCATTCACACTGGATGGCTGTTTTTGCGGCGGCTGATGTAATTTTATTTGACAGTAAGAAAACAGAGGGCAGTGCCCCCAACTAAACAGTCAGGTATCCCGTTTTAAAAATCTTTTGCAGCACACCAGCTGAAAATCGCTGAGCTACCCCCATGGAGGATATCGCCATTTCACAACGGAACGAAAGGATCACTGCCAGAGACAACGTGACAAGGACTCCTCCCTCACAGCCAGGCTGAGTGACCTAGGGGAATGATTTCACATCCCAGGCAGCATCTGGTCCACAGCCTCGGAAAGTTCAAAACCCCTTACGAACGACTCCGAACAAATGCTATCCTTTGTTCTGAGCCTGCTCTCTCGGCTGTCGGTGACAACGTGCTCCATCTGTTTGTCCCTCCAAACCGCCCCCCTGCACCCTCCCCTCTGCCCCGCTGCGTGGATCCCATAGACGGGGTCTCCGTTCCCTTGCTCCCAGCGGGGTCTGCCCAAAAGAAGGCATCAGCAGATGTTTGGAGAGAGGAAGAGGAGGAAGAGAGGCAGGTCAAAGTATTTCTCCCTGATAAGAAACTGGGGCCACACCCTCTGACGAGCGGTCTCTGCTCCTCCGGCATCCTAGCCAGACCACTTTGGAAAAACCGGTCACACCCCTCACCTCTTCAGGCCTTGGGGTGAGCACAGGTCCCGCTGGGACTAGCCCCGGGACACCAACCTCCCCCCCTGATTTCCCTGCGCTGCCCTTTAACAAACACGGCAGTCCCTCCAATAACCTTTGCTCAAATCACCCTGATTTTAAAGTGCAGCCATTTCCTGCTGGGACCCTGGATTACACAGGAGTTAACAGAGGAAAAATCACCTAGCAACTAGACGACAGTTAACTGCTGTTAGGACAACTACATGGCGAAGGAACTGCTGCTCCCAATTTACAGACGAGGAAGCAGAAACTCAAAAGAAGTGAAATCCTCCCAGGCACAGGCAGGTGTGGAACACCTGCAGGGAGTCTCGGCCTCCAGACGCTGAAATCTCGCCTTTTCCATTTCCAGTATCATCCTCGTGATCACCGATATTCCCTACCACACTACGAGAAGTGCGTCGCGGCTGCGGGGCACAGACGAACGGTGCGGTCAGGGGCGGGGGTTGTGAAATCGGCCCCAAGTTGAAAGCCTGACTCCCCCACTTGCAGGAAGTATAACCTTGAGCGAGCGAGTTCCCTTGGCGAGGACCGCACGGCCGCCTCACCGGGCCGCCGCGAAGATTCACAGGGAAGACGCCGGCACAGCTCCAGGCAAGCAGTGCTGGGCGTTACGCCCAGGGATGGGCGTTACCGCGATTAATAGCGGCTCGGCGGCTGCAAGACCGCTCAGGTTCGTGGAGGAGGACCGGGGCCTGGGGACCTGAGGGAAGGAGTCCGCTGCCCGCCCCCGGGCGCACCTGCTCCTCCAGCCGCTCGATCTCCAGCTGGTTCTTCTCCTCCTCCTCGTCGTACTCCCACTCGTACTCGCCGGGGGAGCTCGCGGAGGAAGCCGTAGGGTACTCCTCGTCTCCGTCGCTCTCACTCACGCCTTCCTCCTGCTGGTCCCACGCTGGCCCCATCGTCTTGTACGTCGCAGCGGCCACCGCCCGCGATAACACCTTCCTCCTGGTCCTCGCCGCCTTAACCTCATCCTCCTCGCCCTCCACCTCGGGCCCCGCCTTGGGCTCGGCCTCGGGTTCTGAAGCCGAGGTTGCGGCTGCCGTCGCCATCTTGCGCTAGTGACTCCCGGGTTTTCACTCCGCCGCCGAGGACCCACTGGCGTACAGGCTGCCCGCGGCGCGCGCCTGCCCGAAACCTCTCTCTCTTGCCACCGGAAGGGAAAAGGTGAGCCTCGGATGATGGGGAAATATCTAAGTACACTCAATTTATTTTATTTTCATTACTTTTGTAGGAGTTCTCGTGAGAAAAAAAAGACTCACAAATACGGCATCTGTTCTGTCTCAACTTCGAACGGAGTTGGGTCTTTGGACAGGAAGTGGAGGCCATTAGAGGAAGTCGCGGTTGGGAGCGTGATGACTGTAGTTAAGGGCTTGGCGCCATCTTGAGAAGGTCAAAATGATTGTGAAAATAAATAAATGCCTTATTTGTCGCCTAGTCTGACTTGGGGTGTGGTTCAAGTGTTCCCAGCAGGTGAGCCTCAAACGCAGAGAAAACCCGAAGTCTTCGGGGATCGATTGCACCATTCATGAGAAAAACCCATTTCCCAAAGAGAATTCTCCCTTTTATATTTTGCCTGGTGTCTAGTAGGCATAAAATACACGTGTGAGTTTTCTCGTTGTATAAGCTCATATTCTGCGAACCAATATAATAAATTACATTACTAAGCACTTAACTACAAATTTTGAATTGCCAGGTATTGTCATAAAAATTGAGTTTACTGTTATACAGAAAAAAATGTTTCTAAATCAGGACATTGTGCTCGTTCCTTTTTAATCTTTTAATCTTACCATTTTGAGGTATGAAACTATAGGTGTGTTTATTTGTTCCCTTGCTCCTTCACGAGCAAGGCAGGAATTGTGTGTTTTTCTTTCCGTTGGATCCCCAAGGCCTAGCATGGCATCTTGACTCATAGTGGGCACTCAACACATACATGCCCATGAATGAATTGTCCTTGAATTACGTATTACAAAACACCGAGGCTTAGAGAGCTCATGTCATTTTTCTAGGGTCACATAACCTGGAAGGTGCAAAACCAGGATTCTCATTCACTGTTGTCCAAATTTGAATCCCAAATGAATCTAACTGTCTGAGCAACCTTGGACAAGTTACTAAGCCATTCTGAACCTGAATGTCTTTAGCTGGAAATTCGGGTTAAGAAAGGTGGACTGGTTGATCCTCCGCGGTGGGCTTTGCGGACGTAAACTTGGGTCCCGCACTCCAGCCTGAGATCGACCCTCTTACACACACACCCCAGCGCGGAGGATGAGCCCTCCGGCGACTTTAGACTTTCCCGCTCTGCGCCCCTTTCCCCCGAGGGGCGTGGTCGAACGCCGACACGTGCACTGAGCGGGAGGGTGCAGGTCCGAAATCGCGGTGACGTCCTAGAGGCCGCGCGCACTAAGCTCGGAGTCGGCTGGCAGGAGCGCCCCGCCCGCTAGTCTCGCTTTTGGCCTGCGCAGGCGCGAGGCCGCAAGATGGCGGCGGCTGGAGTGGGCCGTCTAAGGCGAGCGGCGTCGGCCCTGTTGCTCCAGAGACCGCGCCTGCCGGCCCGGGAGCTGTCAGCTCCGGCACGGCTCTATCACAAGAAGGTAGGGGTGGGCAAGGGGGTGCGTGGGGTCCGCAGCGATCGGGGGCCAGGAGTACTAGGATCGCCAAGGGGACTGGTGCGTGCCGGCGCTGGACGGAGGCCCATTCTAGAGAGGAGTGGCCGCGGGATTCTGCGCCGTTTGGGGAGCCCCTACCAGGGCCCAAGGTAACAGCGGCCCCCGGCTCAGGATAGAGGGACCGCACCCTCGCGCAAATCTGTCTCAACTTCCCTCGCTGCGCAGTGACACTAACCACGCAGGAAACAAAAACTGTCCGCGGGTCCTGCCGTTGGCTGCCACCGTGCATCCCAACCTTTAAACACCTGAACAGCCCAGAAAAGAGGGTCCCGTTAGGAGCTGCCAGCCCAGCTCCTGGAAGACACACACACCCCGGCGGGCTCCGATTTTAGCCAGGCCGCTGCCCTGGCCAGGTGACCTTGGGAAAGTCGCTGCCCTTCGCTGAACCTGTTTCCCCATTTCTAAAATGGATATCTTAGCAGCCCCTTACACAAGAGACTCGTGCCTAGCCCGTGGAGACCATTTATGTTGCCGCTGTTCTTGTAGGAGCTCGTAGCCTCCGAGCGGAGTCAGACGCGAAGCCAACAGTCCTGTTTTCATTTTCACGTTTTGTTTGGGATGGGGGGAAGGGGGATAGAATAGGTGTGTAATTTGCAGCCTTGCCTTCCGGGGGTGTAAAGTTCCTTAGACAGGAGACTATAGCCCTCGGAAAACAATTAACGAAAGAATGCAGTAAGTCAACATGGGGCAAAAAGTCCCGATATCTTGTAGGTACACGGGCCTGGAGTCAACGTCCGTGCCGGGTCGGTGGGGAAAGAGGGATGGACGACCAGTATACTTACGGCTAACTGGTTAAAAACCTCAAGGCTAGTAGAGCCTTCTGTGTGCCAGTTTGAGTGGACATTTATTCTGTTTTGGCTTCAGTTCCTCTCCAAGGCCTTTGCTCCTCCCCCACCCAGGGGTGTGTTTTGTTGACAGTGCACGCGGAGTCAGTTCAGGCCGGCAGCCTTCTAGCCACCAGGGTGCGCTGCTGCACCGGGGCGATTTCAGGGCCCTGAAATAGTGATGGGACTGAGTTTATCATCAGACAGAATTAAGCACTTTCATAGCATTGTTCCTCTCTAACAGTCTCCTTGAGGCTTCTGGGAAAGCCTTCAATTTATGGACCATAGTTGCTTTTAGAATTTTTTAGTAGAAGTTATCCTTTGAGAACAGTTTTGTCTGGAAATAACAAAAGTGCCATTTGAGCCGAAATCTGGCCATTTAGGCGAGTAAAAGTCAAATAATTACATGTAGTTAAAAACCCTTTGGAACTAAAACATGCTTTTCCTCCAGTATCACAAATCTCTCAAGGTAGCTGGAGAGGAGATGCAAAAAGGCTTTGGGTCACAAACTTTCCACTGACAAGAGGTGAAATCTGGTACTCAGTGACTGCCCGCCAAGCTCCGCGTTGCTGATGTTGTGCTCACCAACAAATTGGCGCCAGAAAGGAGTGATGTGACTTCTCCTAACGCTCTCATTTCAGGTGGTCGATCATTATGAAAATCCCAGAAACGTGGGGTCTCTTGACAAGACCGCTAAGAATGTCGGAACCGGATTGGTGGGGGCTCCAGCATGTGGTGATGTGATGAAATTACAGGTACAGCTGGTTTTCATCGTTGGTGGTAACAGTGGTACTCTGTGTGCTTACACGGCTTACGAGCCGTTTCATTTGCTCTCCACTTTGATGCCGGTGAATGGGCATGAGTCAGTGTTGTAAACAGTCAGAGCCGAGCCTGAATCCTAGTTCTGCTGGCACACTACGCTGACCCTTTCTGATACAGTAAACTGATTGCACTGTTCTACCCACCTGATCAGCTTAAATTCCAACATCAGTTAAGTAAAAGGTTCTGTGAATTTCACTGACCAAAGGAAAACCACAACCGGTGAGCTAGCAATCCCCAGCGAGAGAAGACATCCAATAAATCAAACGCCCCCAAGCTGAAGACAACAGGAAGGTAGTGACTGGCAGTTTGGGTAAACCTTGGCTTTGTCCACAGTCTCCTTCATGGTGGGTGGGCAGCTTGCCAGAGTCTCTGAGCCTATCTTAGAAAACAGAAACGAGGTGGGCGGAGCCACTGATGGGGGGGGGGGGGAGAACAGCATTACCCAGAGCCCGAGTGGGACGAGCCCAGTGGGACTCGCCCGGTGTCTTCAGAGGCGGGTCGACAGCGCAGCCCTGAGAACTTCATAGCCAAAGGCAGGCTGTGGTTGCAGAACTGCGAAGGGGGCACCTTTTTCAGCTGCGCTTTACCAGCTAGGCCTGTGTAATTCTATATAACCGTCCCTGTGTTTCACGTTCCATCACTGAACTCTTCAAAGCAAACTCAGTAGTTAATGCCGAAACTAAAAGCGGGGAAAGCCAGACCAGAGCTCCCGGGTTGAGCCCCAGCAGGCCGCCCTAAGTGGCCCACCTCCTGTCTCTCTGCTAGATTCAAGTGGATGAGAAGGGGAAGATCGTGGACGCCAGGTTTAAGACGTTTGGCTGCGGTTCCGCAATCGCCTCCAGCTCGCTGGCCACCGAGTGGGTGAAAGGGAAGACGGTAAGGCTGCCCACAGAGCCGGCAGAGCTAACTCCCGCAGTCCACACTCGGTGCTCAGTTACCGGAGGGCCTGCTGGGTGGGGGGCGGGGAGAGTGACTCTGCTTTTCGACTTTCCCTACCCAGATTTTTATTAGACTCTTCTCTGCCTTGGGAACAGTGAATGATTTTATTAATGTTCTTTAGTTTGGGGGGCATTGTTCATCATTTTCATTTGGGGGTTTCGTGGTGTTTCGTTTCTAATTAAATATAAAGAAGATCCCCAACCTCTCCATCTAACAAAATAGGGCTTAGAAGAAATCTCTGGCGTTCTCCAAGGTTGCTGGGGTTACAACTCCTCAGGAATCTCAGTCAGGCCAGGGGGAGTTGTACAGTGGTTGGTTTTCTCCCGTGTGTTCGGGAAGGATTGCAGGTGGCTTTTAAGGATTCTGGAAATGAGAAACTGGCCTGTGGATAGAGGGACCGAAGAACCCAGAACACACGCCAGGTAGGGGCAAAGCAGACAAGCAGAGGCAAGCAGGGATGCAGGCAGCCCGTTGCAGGCCCCCGAGGGCGGAGAGAGAAAGGCAGGAACGTCTTCCTCCTTTCCTCTGCCGGAGCCTCTTTCCGCAGCAGCTGCGGGAGTAAAGGCTCAGTGCAGGGCTGCGCTTTCTAAACCCTAGTTGTCATTAACCCTCTCAGAAAAGCCCAGCTGCAGGCTGCTCATCCTTGGAGCCCCAAGGACGCAAGTGCGGGGAGCTGAGTCATGCAGAAGAGTGCGTGCGGCGCTGGGCAGCTCCACGGCGGAGCCGTTTGTGGTGCCACACGCCGCCTGCTTCCTGTGGCCCCGGGCCTGCTGGCTGGCAAGCTCCCTCGGGCCCAGGCAGCACACACCTGACCTGTCCTGGCAGGAGGAGGCTCTGCAGTGCTCTGTCATCAGCTGTCTGCAGGGAAAGGGGCTAAAAGGACACAGGGCACCCATGCCCCCAGGACCTGGCCCGGAGGGGCCTTTGGGTTGCAATCAGAACATGGAAGGAGATGGCCTTTCTCTGACCTTGAGATCCTCCCATCTGAGTTTCCAGAAACAGAACTGAAGTCGTAATTCAGTGCAGTTAGCAGAACTGTCAGATTAGGGGAACAGAAAGATGGGGAAATCCGACTTTTCTTAAGCTTGTGGGCGCCTGGTCTCCAAGGACGAGGAACCTCCCACCTCTCCTTCTGCCCGAGGGCCCAACCACACCCCAGGCGCCTCCTTCTGCCTGTCCGCAGAACGAGAGCCTACAGAGAGCCCTCAGCCCACACCTCCCTGTGCCACTGTCCCCGTGCTGGAGCGCCACCGGCCGGTCAGACACCTCTGCGACCTCCCAGTGCCGTCAGCACTGCTAGTTAAAGGGGCTCATTCTAAACATTTGATATAAGGACATCGGAGAAGCTGATAGTCACAAAACCACACAGGAAGTCACCTGCTCCCAGCAAATCTGATTCCTGGGCGACTTCTCACGGGGTCTCTTCCTGGCTCACAGAAGCGGCCCTGCCGAGCCCAGCCGGCCGCGCAGCTGTGTACACCTCCCACCCGAGACCCGCCCCCACCTCCGGCAGCCTTGACACACGAGTAGGGGTCCTGAGAAGGTCCTTCGCCTTCGTTGGGGGTTATTAGCAGAAGCCACCCCCCGACTCCCTGCGCTGAGGGCCTTGCCTCCCTCGTCGTGTGTCCCTCCAGACAGAGCATTGCTAACTGCTGCTCCCCCCGCCCGCCTCAGGTGGAGGAAGCCTTGGCCATCAAGAACACAGACATCGCCAAGGAGCTGTGCCTCCCGCCGGTGAAGCTGCACTGCTCCAGTGAGTCTGCAGGGGGGGGGGGGGTCGGCAGGTCCTCCGAAGTCAGGACTCCGCCCCTCTAACCTCCAGGGGGCTGGAGCCCCGGTCTCGCACCTCCTTTGGGAGAGCTTACGGGAGGCGGTGTGCGCCGGGCCTGGGGCTGAGCGCTTCCCAGCGCCTTGACAGGTTGATGGAGGTTTACTGACCAGATCAGGTAGACAGCAGCCCAGAGCCAGGCCTCTGGCCAGGGGAGGGCTCACGGAAGAACCGAGTGCCGGGACAGGGACAGGCTAACTCAGTCTTCAAGGAGCCTGCTCAGCCCCGAGTTCTTTAGCCTTGAGCTGGAGTTCCAATCGCCGGTGATCAAAGGGCCTAGCTTGCAGATGTCTTCACATGGCGTCAAAGCCCGGCCTTCCCATCGGCCTTCTCGGGCCTGGACCCTGAGCTCGGGCTGTCCACTGCTGGCTGGCCTTGGGCCGTCGTTCCAGCTCCCCTGACTCGGAGTTTCCTCCACAGCCTCGCTGGCACGTGAGTGTGCACATGTAGGTCACTGGGGAGTGGCGTGGCCTAGGTTTCATAGCAGCTTAACCAGCATCCACTACATCTACTCCAGTCTTCCCTGTGAGAACTAACATTTGTTGTGTCCCTACTGTGTGCCAGCCACGCAGTGTAAGTCCTCACACAGACCCAGCAAGAAAAACACAATTGTCCGTTTTCACCGAAGAGAAAGTAGATCCACAGAGACACAGAAAATGACCCGCAACCCTGGGACCTCGCCCCACCCCATCTCCATGACCACCGCCGGGGGGAGGGGGAGGGAGAGGTCTCCGGGCCTCCAGCGCTGGCGCTCTGGCCGGTGGCGGCAGAGCCCTGCCCAGCACCACCGCACCAGGCCGCCACTCTCCAGGCCCCAGAAATTCCATTCCCGAGACTCATTCTCTCTGTCTAGAAACTGAGGCTGTCTTTCCTTCCTTCCTTCCAGTGCTGGCCGAAGACGCGATCAAGGCCGCTCTGGCCGATTACAAACTGAAACAAGAACCCAAGAAAGGGGAGGCTGAGAGCAAGTGAGCCCTCAGCGGCAGAGCCGCCCGCAGGACACTTCCTTCGGCCGCCCGCCCACCGCTGCACAGCCCGCCCACCGCCGCGCAGCCCCCGGAGCGCTCCCGCGCAGAGCTGCGCCCTGCCGCATGCTGCCTTGCTGTTCCCATTGTGGCTGTAATGCAAGCAAAATACACCATTTAACTGTTCGGAATCCTGTGCTTTCTTTCAGCCCCTTTGTCACCTTAGCCTGGTTTATGTTTATTGGGAACCGTGTGTACGACCTCGAAACCGCCGTCAGCAGTGACGTCTCAAGCTTCGCTCATCCATGAAGTGCTCAGAGACGTGTTTTACCTGAATCTACTTGGGGAAGATTACTGATAGAATGGCTCGGTGTGATTATTCGACAGAACCAAGTGTTGCACATAAAACAGATCTGCATATATATAATAAATAAAATAATGTGAGACAATGTTTCCCTCTGCTAGGCCGTGTCTCTTGGATACCCCACCCCAAAGTGCTGCCCAGAGCCCCTGGGGTTCCCAGATGCTGGGCCGAGGCCGCACACACCCCCAAGTACACAGTGTGGGTACTGAGAAGCAACGCATGGAGACTTGTACGAAGCTGGATGTCCCGTTTCAGGGGATGAGGGTGCAGGCCAAAGGAGAGCCGTCGCTCTTGTTTGCTCTTTGCAAACTAATAACAGATGAACAACTCAAAGGGAAAGCAGAAGATTCTTTTTGTAATTTCACTAGTTTTCGAGGTCCTGAAATCTGACAGATGCCGGCTTAGACGATGCTGTAAAGAGCTGCCGGGGCGTGAGTTTAAGATACAATTCCAGGCCCAGGATGGTGGTGTGGGTCTGGGCAGGCGCCTCTCCCACGAAGCTGGGCCAGCCACAGGGGAGGAGCTCCTCTCATCCCCTTCTCCACCCTGCGCAGGTGCGGTGTCCACACCGTCCGTTCGTCCATCCTGAGCTGTGTGGGCGTGCACAGTGAGCTGGAGCTGAAAACATCCCTCCCGGGCCCAGGCAGGAGTGTATGGCGCTGATCACTGTCCCCCTCCCCCTCCCCCCATCCCCCAGGGCTGACGGGCACCTAGTCACGCATCCAAAAGCCCACCACAGGAGGCCTGATTTTCTCATGGAAACACGACACTGAAATTCTAGAGAGCAGCCTGAAGTCTCCCCCACTCTTCCAAGAGACGCAAAGTAAGATGCGTCTTTTCTGATGGTGGCTTTTTTGCTCAGGCATGAGCTAGCTGCCTCTCCTCTCTGCTCTTAAATATACCTCCTTTAAAATATATGTATATGTGTATATATATTTTTAAATATATATGTATTTTAAAGATTTTATTTATTTTTAGAGAGAGGGGAAGGAAGGGAGAGAGGGAGAGAAACATCAATGTGTGGTTGGCTCTTTTGCACCCCCTACTGGGGACCTGACCTGGCCCACAACCCAGGCATGTACCTGGACTGGGAATCAAACTGGTGACCCTTTGGTTCACAGGCTGGCACTCAATCCACTGAGCTACACACCAGCTAGGTTTTTTTTGTTTGTTTGTTTTGTTTGTTTTGAAGTCCTCTGGGTTCCGGAGAGGGCAGGGAACTTCAAAGGCCGCTCCGTCCACACAGCCCGTGCAGACCACAGGGCAGAGCTTTATGAGAATCTCGGATTAGAGCCGCCGGGGGAGCCGCATCACGTTGTCCTGTGTGGCAGGCCTACTGTTTAGTTCACGGTCCCTCCAGGCTGCTGGGCTCTCCCTTCTTTATTATAGGTGACAACCCTACAATTCCCCACCACATTCCTTTAGGACTTTTTAAATGAGATGTTTTTGTCCTGGTGAACGCCCTCTGAGAGCTGCAGCCGAACTGGACATATCAGACGCCGCTGACTCGTGTAAACAACCAAAACAGTATCACCAGAATAGCCCGAACCTCAAACCATGTGGTGGTGCAGCTAAAAGAGCATTTTTTCAAATTTACGTTAAAGCGCTCCCGTTCCCAGGCAAATCCAGTTTGCACCACACGAGGGCGTCGTGTGCCCTTCGAGAGCTGAAGCCTTCGGTTTACTCCTCTCTAAGCGGGTGCCGAAGTCTTCCGCGGGGATCTTTAAACATCCACCAGGCTCCCGCGCGCTGTCTGTGCGGAGCCCTGACACCTGTGACCCTGCTCGTTCTCATGACAACCCACTGAGGTCGGTTTCAGACAAGGACACTTGGCTCAAGAGGTCAACTGACTCAAGGCAGCTCACTTGGGCTGGGTGACTGGAAAGCCCACGCTTCTCCCGCCTGGTGTCCCTCGGGCAGAACATGCCGCAGGTTCTGACTGTGCATCAGAGCCTCGCCTGCACCCTGAGCATGTGCGTGAAGAAGGTGAACCAACAGGATGAGCCCAGTTCCTTCATTCAGCCAACCCACCACCATATAGCGCGGTCCTCACCAGGGCTGTGCATCTGAGCCATCGCGGAGCCAGGTTTCATCCGTGCCGTGGGGGCACGGCCCCGGCTCTGGTGTTCTTTAGAAGCGCCCCAGGAGTCTCCAACGCGCGCTCATGGGTAGGAACCACCATGAAGCCCTGTGTACTTAGCAAAGCAGTTTGCTAAAATCATTCTGAAGGATGCTTACAGTTGCGAGAACGTGTCACTTCCCACCCCCACAGAGCTCCCACCGCTGCCCCACACCTGCCTTAGTCTAGGTCTCCAACCCCTCTCCCCCAGCCTCCCCATCTGCCTCCCTGCCTCCGGCCTCACTGCTGGGACCACTCCCCACGTGGTTGCCAGAGGGGTCTTTCCAAGCAAAACTCTGACCCTCTCACTCCTCTTCTCAAAACACACCCATGACTAGCTGCTGCCCTTGGGACAAGTTCCAAACCTCCTGCCACATCGGTTGCTTTGTTCCAGCCACACTGAACTGTAACTGCAGACCTCACGCTGTTCCTGCTGCCGGGAATGCCCACACCAAGCAACTTTCCTTCACCTCCACTGGGCCTGGGAGCCTCGTCTCAGGCAGCACCTCCTCTGGGAAGCCTGCCCTGATTCCGCCAGGCTGAGTCAGGCGCCCCTCAGTGCTCCCCAACCTCCGCCGTCCTTCCCTACCTACACACGAGTCACGGACGGCATTATAATTTGCTGTTTTCTTCTCTTCCTCTACCATTCATTACCCAGAGACTGAGTCTTCTTTTTTATATATAAATTATTTTTCCAACTTTAAACAGATAATGCAGTATTTTTTACAAAAAAAATGCAAACAGCCTGAAACAGAACAGCGTGATTCTTCCCCACTAGTTCCTTCCTCAAAGGCAGGCTCTGAAGCGCATTTTTTTTTAAAGATTTTATTTATTTATTTTTAGAGAGGGAAGGGAGGAATGGAGAGAGAGAGAGAAACATCAATGTGTGGTTGCTGGGGGCCACGGCCTGCAACCTAGGCATGTGCCCTGATTGGGAATCGAACCTGCAATGCCTGGTTCGCAGCCTGCGCTCAGTCCACTGAGCCACACCAGCCAGGGCTGAAGTGCATTTCTTAAGTGTCCTTCCGAACCTGTTCCGGGCACATCCAGGTACGCATGTGGAGAAACAGACCATTGCTTTTTATTTTACACGAATGGTAGTGCGCTTCTCACGCTTCTGCACCTTTTCATTTTCCGCTTGAGCAGATTTCTCCGTATCAGTTCCTGCACACCTGCCTCGTTGTCAGGAACGAGGCGTTCGGTGTGTGGTGGTCTGTAAGTTAGTCTTCTGTTGGTGATGGTGTAAGGTGGTTGAATGCCAATGTCTAAATCAGAGAGCCCAGCATCAGGGAGAGTTCTCGACGTTCTAGGGGCTCCATGAACACTTCCGGAAGAGCTGGGTGGATGGACAGATGGACAGATGGGGGGGGTGCAGGTAGGTGAAGAGATGGGCGGTTGGGTGCGTGGGTGGGTGGGAGGGTGGACAGAGGGGCACATGGTTGTGGGTGTGCGGGTGGGAGGGTGGATGGATGGGTGCAGAAACAGGCTGGGAGTGGTGAAAGGAACTACTCCAGACGGCACAGCCAGGGAGCCGTGGGTTCAAGTCCTCGCTGAGACGCTCTGCCGCCTCCACCCACCTCCAAGCACCACACCGCGGCTCTGACCATGCCTCCAACCTTTCCTACATGTTATTCCTGCATTTTGACCACTTGAGACCACATAAAAATGCAGTTTAAGAACCTCACTTTAAGCATTATCCTCTCAAAACTAGCTACATTTATCATGGAACCCTCTTAAAGAACCAAGCAAATGAGGAGGCAGCTCTTGATGGTTTAGGCCCCTTGAACATGAGGCAAGAGTGAAGACTCTGGGCCCCGGCTGAGTAGCTCAGTGATAAAGCATCGTCTCAATACGTCAAGGTTGCAGGTTCAATCCCTGGTCAGGGCACACACAAGCAGCAACCAATGAATGCATCAATGACTGTAAACGACAAATCAGTGTTTCTCTCTCTCTTGGCCCAAGATTAGTAATAACAATAATAAAGCTTTTTAAAAAAGCAGTAAGGACTTTGAGTCCATCCTCATGACAGCACGGAAGACTTCTAGGTCCCACTGAGACTTGAATATGCGTTCAAGCCCTAACCAGAAGATGGATGTGGACCTCATCAATGGCTCTTCCTGGCCTGTCTGCTTGCTTTCCCCACCCCCCAAGATGACATCAGCCAGCTCCTCAAAAGGCCACCTCCCGAAGGAGACCACCTCCACACTGGGAAGCAGTGCCAGGACAGAGCAGCGTGAGCCCGGAGCATTGGAGTCAGACAGGGCGAGTCCGAAGGCCGGCTGCCACTGCAGGACCTTAAACAGGAGCCTTCAGCCACCCCAAGCCTCAGCTTGTTCCTCTGCAAACGAGGAAAGGTAACAGTGCTACCTGGTCGGGTTGACGTGACAATCACCTGAGACCATGCGTATAAAGCACGTGGCTCGGAGAAAGCCCAGTGTCGTCACAGTAGCCACTAAACTTCAGCCCCGCCTCCCAGGCCCAGTTGCTGGGGCCTCCTTCCCCGGCACAGCAATCTGCAGTACCACGACTATCTCGGATTACAGACAAAGTCCCAGAAAGGTAAAGTAATGTGTCCAAGCTCACGCAGCCAGGAAGTGGTGGAAGCAGGATTCTAGGCCAAGGGCACCACTCTTTTCTCTCCTGCCATTATCACGGTTACTATTAGGACTGGTATTATTAGTATCACTACTAATAGTAACTGCTGTTACTCTTACTATTGTTATTACTAGTAGTAGTACTACTGTTACTATTTTTTTAAATACCGTGACCTCCAAGCTTCCAACCTGGTTTTCTTTGCCATGGGGCCAGCCCTCTGGGCAAGGGCTCCCAAATTAAGCAAAGCTGTGGTCTCCCTGTACCCTTGCAGGAGACACACAGGCACGACTTCTGTCACACATGGCTTGACAGGCAAGCTCTCTCCACGGTGCTTGGCCAACCACAGGGCATGGTTGTCCCTGGGCCCAGCCTCAAATGCCACCAGCAACACCCCGCCCCACTATCTTCGGAAAGGTCACATTGGACACTCCCACCGCTGGCCTCACTTCACAGCAGCCGGCTCTCAGAATAGCTCCAGCAGCCCACCCACACCCTGCTGCAGGGAGGGCACTCATTCCCCTGGGGCTTTGGTACCAAAGAGTTTCCAGGGGCCTCCCTTCCTGGCCCGGGGACCTTCCTGGCCAATGGGTCAAAGGCTGGGGCTGGACCCCCCTCCGCCCAAATCCCACATGCAGTGCTGTGGCACTGCCGCCTTTGTGCAGGACCTCAGGACGTCAGGGGACAGCCTCGGATGGGGGGCTCTGGGCTTGCATTCTGGTCCCAGCTCAGCCACGATCTCTGCATGTGGCCGGAAGCAGATACTTCACTGCTTTGAGCCTCGATTTCCCTTTCTGGAAAATTGGCAGTATATTAGCTCCTAAGTCATAGAATTATTGTGAGGATAAAATGAATTGTCAAATGTAGAGTAAAACAAAAAAAGCACAGTGCCAGGCACACAGTAAGTGCTCAGTATATATTAGCTTTCACCACCACCGCCATAGTGCTGCCATGGTGATTGCCATCACCATCACCACCACCATCACTGCCACCACCATCACCATCACCTCCATCGTCACCATCCTACCACCATCATCACCATCATCATCACTGTCACCACCATCACCACCATTGTTACAGGTCAGACCCTCAGGAAGCCATCTCTGAGATGGGAATCGGGCGCTGATTCGGGGGCGTTCCTGGGATCACCCCTGGGGGACGGGGGGAGGGTGGTTAACACAGGACTGGGCCAAGGGAGGTGATGGGCAGCAGTCCAGCCCCAGCAAAAGTCTCCGTGACCCCATGGGGATCTCCACATCAGGCTAAGAGTTGCCCCACGGCTTACAATCTCTAAAATGTATCCCTCTGTTGCACTTGAGACTTCTTCTCACTCTCTTTGCAAAAGGAGATTGGCACTTTATGAGAAGAGGGGCCAAGAGCAAGCATTACCACCAGTGAAGAAACCGTTAATGGTGGAATCCCGGGCATCGGTTGGGCTTAGTATCCGGGGGCAGAGGCACTCGGGGGGAGCTTCTCACCCTGCCCTTCTGCCCTCCAGCCCTAGAATCACTCCCTTTCCCACAGCAGCAGGGCCCCTGAGAACCGTCTCCCTCTGAGTGGGTGCTCATCCATCCCAACCCCAAAGGCTCAGGACAGAGTGGCCCTGCTTTCTGGCAAGATTTCTTGGGCGGCCGTGGAGATCTGAGTCCCCTCTTGACCTTTCCCACTCTTTTCTAGGTCGCTGGACCAAAGGACAGGCTGCTCGTGCGGGCAAGTCATATTCTGGCTGAGCTCACTGAGCTGACAGCCTCAGGGGAGGGAGTCTGGATCAGGGCCGCCTGCCCCCAACAGTCCCTGGGCGAGCGTGGGCCTCTCTCATGCGTCCTTCTCACGTGGACAGCCTGCGAGGGTGTTGCAGGATGAGATGAGATTACACAGACAAAGTGCCCAGGACAGCCGGGCACACCATAGGTGCCTACTAAATGCTCGTTCATCCAGCACACAGGCCCTTAGCAGGCACCACGGGGCAGGAGAAGGTGTCGGAGGGAGAGCATGCCTCTGCTTTCTGCAGAACGAGGGCTCTCCGGCCAGCCCCTGTCCTCCTAAGCCCTGCCAGGCCCAGGCTCAGCCCGCTCCCGTGCACTGGCCTCCCCGCCGCCCCTCGAGCCCGCCAAGCTCATTCCCACCTCAGGGCCTTTGCATGTTCTGACCCCTCTGCCCAGAGTCCTCTTCCCCACAGCTTCACAAGGCTGTCTCCTCTACTCAGGTCTCGCCTCAAATGTCATCTCCCCAGAGAGGCCACCCCATCCAGCCTGGCTTAAGTAGGAACCCACGCCCACCCACTGGGTCATCACACTGACTGTTTCCTTCGCAGTACGGAGCACTCTGGATTTGTGCTGCTCAGGGACAGCGGGCCTAGGGGTTTGCCATTAAACCTCTGGGGCACTCCAGAAGGCTTGCTCTGGCCAGGGGCCTGCCCCCGCAGCGGGCGCCCTGGGGAAAGTGGGGAGGCAAGAGACCGGTTCCTTACTCCCTGGGCAAACCTTCCTTCCTCTCTGCATTTGTCATTTATCTGCAAAACGAGGGATCAGACCCAATGAATCCATACTCCTTTCCAGCTCAAACAAAAAAATTCCACCAACTTAAACAACTTCGCATTTTAGCCAATACCCAGCTCACGCCAGAACATGATTCATCTCTGCCGATTCTGCCTAGCAACCGGCTCTTCTCCCCATACCCTGAACCAACTCTCCCCACAAGAAAAATTCCTTCCCCACCACACGCCCTCCCAGCCTCCCCATGCTGCCCCCCCCCTCCGGTATCCTGGAGAGGAATGCAAGGCTTCAAGATCCCCCCCTCTGTCTGCCACCAGCATTTTAACACAACCTCAGAATGTCTCGGGCTATGTCTGGAACAAGTGGCGGGGGACTGCTCCCCACCCCACCCCCAGGGACTAGTACCGGAAACAGCAGCAGAAGTCGAGCAGGCGGAAAGCGCTGACCCAGCGCGAGGAGATCATTTCTATTCTGATGCCTCACCCTCCTCTGGTGTCCAGCTCCCCAGGCCTTGAGGAGTGTCTGCATTGTAGGGAGAAAGGAGAGACAGGGAAAGAGAACAATAGGGAGGGAAGGTCTGTGCTTCCGACAAAAGCAGTTCATTCAGATGTCCTAGGAATGTTTTCATCTCATTCCTTACAGAGAGGGAAAAAAGAAAAAAACTGTCTCATTTTAGTAGATACTGGAAAGAATTTGCTAAACTTCAGTACATATTTGCAACACAAAATCTTGGCAACCCAAGAATAGAAAGTAATGAATTTCCTTAACGTTAAAAAGCATATTTACCAGAAAATGACAGCAAACATCGTGGCCACTGGAAAATTTTAGAAGCCTCCTCATTAAGATCAGAAACCAGGCAAGAATGTCTACTACCACCATGAGCTCCGCGATCAGCTCCAGCAATACCATCATCATCTCCTCCACCATCATCTCCACCATCTCCACCACCATCATCTCCACCATCTCCACCACCATCACCATCATCACCACCAACACCTCCACCACCACCACCTCCACCACCATCACCACCTCCACCA
>PVIA01008702.1:0-68796 GCA_004024845.1 Tonatia bakeri
GGAGGCATTCTCACTTACGGGAACTGTGCCCAGCAGGAAAGCCATCATTTCTAATCGACTTCCTGGGCCACGCTCCCCCTCCAAGGAGGCACGTCTTCCAGGCACGGGGGCTCCGAAAAGAAGCCAGACTGTGCAGGGATGAGCTGCAGAGACAGAAAGCCCGGGGTTCGAGGTAGAGGGCACCGAAGCTTGTCAGGTCTGAGGGACAGCTTGGAGGACTTGGCATCTCAGCGTGGGTGCAGCCTGGGTCCCCCAGGGGCCTGGCTCCGCCAGGGGTCTCCTTGCTCTCCCAGCCAAATCACTTTATGTCTCCGGTCTGTGTTATCCCCACTCCCGAGGTCCTGAGAGGCTTCTGCTCCCTGTCAGCTTTCCTGGAGCTCCTGCTGCCCTGCCCGGCATCAGCAGCACGTGGTAGGGACCCGCACTGACCGCAGGGCTGCAGCCCTCTCCAGACGCGGAGGCAGGACTGTGCTGCAGCTCAGCACAGAGCCTGGCACGGGTGCACAGCTCGTAAAGGGTAAAGGGTGGTTGAACAAACGACTGTCCCGTGGAGAAATAAATCCATCACAATGGTGGCAGGTAACTTTGGAGACACAGCCAGACCCACAGCCGTTCGAGTAGGAGGCAGAAACAGGTGCTGGTGAGGTTCTTTGAGAAGAGAAAACCACGGTGCCGCCACCACAGAGCCCGACAGCCGCTCAGGCCAGGAGTCCAGTCCAGGATGGAGCAGGGCGTGTACGGGGGTCCCTTTCTCCGCCGGGTCCATCCCTGACTCACGTGTCCCCCTGTCCCCTTCCTGTGCTCAGCAAACTGTCCCCGCTCTCCTGGCTCTGAGCCGGTCCATGTCGGTGCACCGCCCCTTCCGAGTGCAAACGAGTCGTTAAACACGAGCAGGTACGAGGGTGCATTTCTGCTTGCACCCTCCCCCAGGTGTGTGCAAGGATGGGGCTGCGGTGCGCCCACCCAGTGGGCCCCAAACAGGGTTCTGGGTGGCTCTGGGGGCACACAAAGTTGCCCTTGAGACAGGGGCCTAGATTCCTGGGGACAGACAGGAAAATCCCTATGGAGCTGATAGGTAATGTGCTCACGCTTTAATATAATTTACATTTAAAATAGTCTTTATGAGCTTCAAATATAGCTTCTGACTCACATTCCCAGGATTTTTGCCATAGAATCACGATCTGAGTTTCACGGGAAACACATGTTAAAAATAATGAGCAGCCTCTCCTGGTGAAAATGTCCTCCAGGGTTTGAACAAAGGTCTGAGTGACTCCGAGTTCCACCTGCAGAACCGAGGTGTCCACACATTTGAAGTCCCCGGCCCTGAGTGCCCGGCCCCCAGTTGGCCCTGTGTCCCCTTGATGTGAGGGGATGGCGGTAACCGAGGCGAGCTCTTCTCCACCGAAGCATGTGGACAGGGACCTTACCGGTCCTCCTGTCCCACCCCGCCGCCTGGGACGAAGCCCGCTGGGAGGTGCGTCCTGCTGTGTGCCCACCCTCACCGGAGGCCGTGGTGCCCCTGTTTTCTCCGGGCACAGTGGCCTGAGTGTGGGTGTCGGCAGTGATCACACTGGGCTTTGTACTTTACTCCTTTCCACAGTGGGCAGAGCTGAAAGTCATAGATTTTCGGTGGCAGAAACTCTCCAGAATGATCTCGATTACAGAAAATATATGGTAAAGAGTGGGAGAGGGGGTATCTGAGAGTAAAAGTCAGCTGGTGTCTCTCAGCCTCCCAGGGGGTCACGCCCAGAACAGAAACACACTTACTCTTGCTGTTCACAGCCACGGGCATCGGCATCTGTGCACCTTGGTGAAGCAGAGAGACTGGGGAGACGAGCCCTGTTTCAGCCATTGTTCTGCCAGAGCTGTGTGATCTCAGGAAAGTCACCTAACCTCTCTGAGCATCCCTTCCCCACTTATCTGCAATGTGGACCTCTGCCCTTCCCACCCCCACGAAGTCCGCTGCTGTTGTCAGTATTTTGAAAAATTTAACACCAGATACAGGATAAAGTTTGTTCATTATGATCAAGAATTTCCTTTTCCTCTGGTCGGAAAGTGTGAACCTGGTGGATGATAATGGCCAGGGGACTAGAGCCCTTCCGTGGACTTTCACGTCCAGTGTCCCGTCGAGGTGACCTACAGAGGCATGAAACCAGTTTAAGGATATAACATCACCATTGAATTCATGTAAAATAACACATTCTCCTCAAATTAGACCGCTTATGGGGTTTGTGCTTTCCGAGTCAGAGCGCAGTGCAGAAGCGCGGCCTCCTTCCACTACACCGCTCGAAGGCAGACCAGAGGGGCGTGGACTCGGCTCGAGAGTCCTGCCCGGAGATCCGACTGCAGGCGATCGCCCTGATGACCACCGCGACTCTTCACCAGAAGTTACATCGTCAGGTGGCGCTATGTTTCCCGGGCCTGATCCTAACGGTTATATATTAACAGGGCCTTTCATCTTGATCCTTGCATGTCAAAAAGAGAGGGAATCATTTTAGAGCAAAACAACATGTGTTCGAGGCCACCTGGGGCACCGCCTGGGCGTGAATTCTCAAGTGTTTCCAGTTTTACACCTGAAACAACTAACAAGCAGAGAGGAATGGGCATTCGCCTTCATGGATAATTCCATTCACCGCATCCCTGTTTGATCCGGGACGGAAACACTGGTGACGTGTGAACACGGCCATGGATCGCATCCTGGTGCCGCCGGCAGGGACTCGGCAGAACGGGAAAGGCACAGATCAGCACAGACCCTCTCTTTCCCTGACGTCCACCTACTGCGTCACACATTCACCGAACGAGCATTGTTCAACAAACACGTTGTGTGAGGTCGTGTGAAAAGTTCTGGAATTAGGGTAGGTTATAAAGAAAGAATTCACGATTGATGATTTCTCTCTAATGAGCTTTACAGTGCAGTTGGATGATCAGTTGAGAAAGACATAAGTTGCTCAATTAACAGGTGGGCTGTAAAAATAAATTTAAAATGTTGACCACAAAATACACAACACAGAGCTTGGAAGTTCACTCACTGGGATGAGTGCTTGGAACTGTGGGATTTCTCCTTAGAAACACTAACGTCTGAACCAAGGGAAAATGGATTTGTAACCTGGTCACGTCCCTTCTGAAGTGGTCCCGGAGGACTGGTTCCCTTTTCTGCCACAACAAGCGACAGGGGGGCAGCCTGAGGCAGGAAGGAAAGCTGGCCTTCCAGGAGGGAACTTCATAGACGGGCCATTCACAACACAAGCTATTTCTCCTTTCTCTGCGAGCTGCTGGTCTACCGTTGAACTGTGAACACACTCCAGTCCGCGGGCCTCCCATTTGGAAAGAAGACTCAGAGAGCCCGGTCTGTGTGTTCCTTCCTGAAGTTATTTATTCGGCACCGACCTGCGCCGCAGTGTCCCTGGGCCTGAGGGTCTCACGACTGGCGACAACTGCCCCCCACACACATCTGTCCGCAGACACCAGCAAGCCCATTGGTGCTATCTTATCCCATCCTGGGGCTGCTGGCTGTGACCCAGTCATTGTCCTGCTCAGTCTGTCTGCCCACCTCGGCTACCTGGGACAGACCACAATTACCGGACCAGCCAGGTCACAGCGGGGCCTAGACCAGGTGGTGGAACTGTGGGAATAACTTGTGACCCTTCATCCCCTTTGTCTGATCTCTTCTTCACCCACGACATCGCCAGCAGCAGAGTGGATTTCAAGTGTACACTTTGGTCAGGTGGAGAGACCCTCAGAGCAGTTACGGTGATGGTGGGTCACGGTGGGCCCACTGCCCAGAGCGTCCTAGAAGGGTGTCTGCCTGACCCAGGCTTTGCCGGGTGAGGGCAGCTGGCAGACAGAGAAGACAGGGCCGGTGTCCACCCCCAGAGGCAGGTCTGGTGACAGCGCGCTTGCCCTCCACTCTGACACGGCTCGTTGGTGGCCAGAAGTTCCTGCACTCAGCACATGGGAAGGACAAGAAGGGAAAGCGAGTAACTCGGGCCTCTGAGACTGTACCCAGGGGAGTGACCAGCAAATCAACATGCAAGGGACCACACAGGGCCCTACAAGGTCCCCCAGAGACGGAGGTCAGGACTTGGTGGAAACCAGACAGAAGCATTTGCATATGTCAAGAAGTAATGTGTTTCCGGGGCCTGATGGGAAGCTGAGACTACAGGGTCCCATACTGCCTGGGCTCCTTGTTCCAATGGGCAAGAACGGCTTTGCCCTGGAGAGAAACATGGCCAAGTTCTCGGGGCCCAGGCTGCAGAACATTGAGGCCATGCAGCTGGTCCCCTTGCTCCTCCTGAGAATCGGGCTGCCCATGTGGGTGGACCCCCAGAGAGAGGACGTGCTGACGAAGTCCAGGCAAACACTCTAACTCCCACGGTTATCACGTTGTGGCGATGGCAGGAAGAGGCCACCGGGTGTTGAGTGTGCATGTGGCCAAGGAGGACGCTGACTTTTTGCAGTGTGGGGGTCTGTGCAAACCAAGGGCTGTGGGCCTGGCTATTCCCGAGGGACCTTGGTGACAGGTGTTTCTCAGAGCGACTGGTCTCTGTGTCTCTGCTGGTCCCGCCTCTCGGTCAAAGGCCTAACCCTTCGCTACACTGCCCCCTCCCAGTTCTCCTTCCTCCTCTCTCCTCGGACAGGTTGGACAGTTCGGACAGGTCCCTGAAGGCCTAGAGGAGCCCTAGGTGGTCCTTCTCTCTTGGGCAGTGCTTGAGGCTGGCCCGGCCTGGATTCCTGACCCCTTTCTCATGCGGAGCGCCAGGTGCAGCGTCACAAACCATGACGACTCAGACGCAGGAATCTCAGGAGGAGGAAGGACGCCCCTCTCTCCTGCAGTGTGAACTCGGAGCGGCAATTAGCTGCCACAGTGGCTGTCGGCTTCTCCGAGGCCCAATGGCAGGCATGTGTGAGGTTGCGGGGAGGACGTGATATACTTACAACAATTAAATGAGTGTACCCGGGGGGAAAATAAGGTTTTTGACAGACACTTGGCCACCACAGAATTAGACAACAATGGGAATGGTCTTCCAGTGCTAAGAGTTGTCATACATTTATTCTGAGATCCTTTCATCCCAAAAGGGTGGCTGTATGATTATCTCTATAGGATTATTATTTTGTCAAAAGAAATATGGACTATTTAAAGTAATGCAGTATTATTACCCTTAAAACAATCTCCACGCACGAGGAGCTCTCTGAAAAGCCGCTGAAGCGCCTCGCCCTGTGGCCAACCCCAGGAGGCACGGTTTCGGCCTGTGGTTCTCGGAAGTCCCTCCCCTCCGGGGCTGCCACCGGGAAGCCCGCCTGACCTGCGCCCCCGTCCCATCAGAGGAAACCATCCAAGCACGTTCCTTCTGAGCTGGGAAGTACCTGAGAGCAGACATTTTCTGGGGGTTAATTTGCTGGCTAAAAAAAAATAGAAGGTACTCTAGGGAAACCACTAAAAAGTGTTATTTTTTACATGGACGTTACTGGGGCGACATTGGTTAATACAATTATATAGGTTTCAGGTGTGCAATTCTATAACCCATCATCTGTGTGTTGTATTGTGTGTTCACCACCCAAAGTCAAGTCTCCTTTCCTAGAGTTTGCAGAGAACACCTGTAAGCCATCTAAGCCCATTCTGAAATGACCCTGGCCTGCTTCATGGGCAGTGCAGTCCTATGCTAACACGATATTTCTGACTTCTCCCTCTCCCCCCTCACATCATTGCTGTCATTCATTTCATGTATATTAGCACACACAACCATGTGTATATATTTGTATATACATACGTGTGTATACGTCACACATATGCATATTTAATGCAACACATGGTTGTTATTATTATTTTGAACTGATTATACACTGTTAGATCAAATGAGAATAAGAAAAATAATTTTTTTAAATTTTACTTTCAAAAAAAATTAGAAGGTACTGCACAGCCCTCTCCCCTTCTCCCTGGCAGTGCCCCGTAAAGCCATCTGACTCTGTTTTCACACAAATGAGAAAGGCGCCCATTTCCGATCCAGCTCGGCCTGAAGAGCTGTGAAGCAGAACGCACACGGGACACGGAAGGAGAGCGTGCAGTACTCCATGCCCGCTCGCGTGTGCAGTTGCTTTAGGACAGGCGAGTCTGCAGCGGGGGAGGTGTGCTGGGGCTGACATGCCTGCCCACTGCGGCGGCTTTGACAACCAGCCCCGTTGGGAAGGCGGCAGCAGATGGGGGCCCCACACAGGGCGTTGCTCGCCGAGACGTGACCGATCACGTTGTCTAATGGACGTGACTCTGAGGCTCCAACGCAAAACAGCGGCCACATCTTTCTTATCCAGCAGCACTTTGGTGAAAAAACACAGCCATTATACGTTGCACACACCCCTGATTGGTCAGGGAGAATGCGTGCGTGGTCATTGGAAAATACGGGCCGGGCCGAGGAAACCGCTCCTGCAACGGGGGCCTGGAAGGAAGAGCAGACACGGCCCTGGGTTTACGCAACATTTCTCCCTCTTCACAGTCGTGCCCATCACCTCATTTTACTTTCCACACAGATCAGGGAGGCACATTTCTCAAAGCCAGGAGGGGCTGTGGGGAGGTGGGGCAATGATCTTGAGTTTACGGATGGGAAGACGGAGGGAGGGCGCAAGTGCTCTGCTCTCGTCCCACAGCCCGTGCCAGAGTTCAAGGTGGTCCCCCGCCGGTGCCTCCTCCCCGGGGCACACTGCCTGCCTTTCTCAGCTCCGTGCACGGCTCGCTGCTTCTGGGCGGGCCCCACGCTCTCCTCTGCATTTCTATTTGAGCCCAGCTCCAAAAAGGGAGGTTACCGTGGAAAAGGTCTCCCCAGCCAGCTGGTCTACCCTCCCTGCTCTGTTGTTCAGCAAGCCCTCTCCCCGAGGGGGGGAAGGCCGAATCTCACCTCTCCCTTCTCCTGAGGCTACGGGCAGAAGGGGAGGCGGAGAGGTGGCTTATTAGCAGCTGGCCCAGGGATCAGGCTCTTATTTCTCTTATTTCCCAGAACCCACGGGGTGTATTTTAATCTCCTGGACACACAGACACCTAAGCAAGGCTTCAGCCCTGAAAATGATCTGCACATTCAAAGTGTGCTGCTTCCAGGACTCATGGAACTGCGCTGCTGCAGTCTTTGAGATGTCACGCCAGCTGTTTGGAGAGTGGCCCCTAGGAAGGTACGACATGAATATGAAGTTAAAGAGGTGAGAAACAGACTATGAGCCCAGAGTTAACTACCCGCTGCCCAAGTTTCCGCCCTCTGTCATTGGTTTCCCCGAAGAAGGTGCACAGCCAGAGACACGTCATCGGGATGGGACGCCCGCCACGCACACTCTTGGAGCGCACGCTGTCAGCCCCGAGGCGGCGGGCCCGACTGATTGCCCACTGGTGTACCAGGCGCTCTGTGCATTCCATCCGCTCTTCTGCTAAAACAGCTGCTTTTCACACAGGGACAGAAGGAACACCACCCGGCGCCTGCTTGTGCGGCTTAGTCTCCAGGCACCTTAGGATTTTACACGCATTTGCTCATCTGTTCACTTGCTCTGTCTTCTGCCATCCACGTCTGTGATGTGTCCCTCCTCTGGTGTCTGCACGATGCCATCCCCACAGCCCAACCAGAAGGAAGAGCTCCCTCACCAGCCAGCCCGATGGGCACCGGCGCCCTCCCCACCACCCGGATGCGTAGTGTCCCCTCCTCTGCATGGTGTGTCCTCAGAGCCTCCTTCACTGTTAGGCATATACATATATGAACACACACATGCATATACATATGAACACACATGCATATGCACGCATATACGTGCAGGCACACACCTGTATATACACATGCACCTACATATAAACATGCACACACATCTATACACACACACACATCTACACATACATATAAACACACATAAATCTACACATACATATACACACATACACACATCTACAGATACACACATGCATCCACACATATACATGCTTGCACATGCACAAACACACACAACAACACACACACACATAAACACACATCCCGACACACCCACAACTACATATATGCAACATGTGCACACATGTGCAAGTACATGTACACATGTACACACATGCATGCACACAGATGCATATGTCCATATGCACACACCCATGTATGTGACTCCCTTGCTCCCCCCATCAGGACCAGCGCCACCTGTGTGCGTTTGCTCGCCGCTGTCCCTCTGGCTCTGAGGACAGGTGTTGGCACAGAGTTGGGACTTGCTGGCACGAGAAGTCCCCTATCATTGCGTCTGCTCTCCAGAGGAGGGAACCTCGACTCCCTGAGGCTGAACAGGTTGCCCAGTGTCCAGGCAACAGAAGAAACCAGTGACCTGTCCAAGACCACAGGGATCTCGGCTTCCACGACCTTGGCGATCAAGCTGCCCTGCTGACATACCTCAGCCTGACTCAACTCATGTGCGCTCCTGGTCACGTGGCTTCTCCCCCACCCGCACCTCGCTCCTTCCACATGTACTGACCCAGCGCATCTGACGGGAGAGCACCGCTGCAGTCTGCGTGGGAGCACACATGGAAGGGCCCCCACCCTTGCCCTGCGAGCGCCGTGAGCTTCAGGGGACACCCATAAGGACAGAAACAGCTGCTGTGTCCCGGCGGCAGACCCAGGTCGGTGCAGGAGCGTGGGAGCCAACGCCGGGAGGGGGTGACGGTGAGTTTAGGAGTGGCTAAGGAACGGTGCCAGGCAGAGCGCAGGAAGCACTAGTCTGGTCCCAACACACAGAACCCTCAAACACAATGTTGCTACAGGTAGCTCTTTACGGCAAACATGGGGCGTTTTGTGGGAGTCGTGACTGCGACTGAACACAGGGCAGGACCAGGGCCTGAGGTGGCCTGCGATAGCCATTCAGTTAGCAACTGAGTGTGAGAGTTTCAGGCTAGACTGGAAAATAAGGAGATGAGTACCATCAGGTTTGACAGGTGGTAAGAATTTTTTTTTATGACAGATTTCTATTTTAAAGCCAAAACCTGGCTATAAATCCATATGTGGATCATAGTAGATGTATAACAATGAGATAAGTGGTATTATACAGAAAACTGCATGATATCTGATGAAAGTCAAGCTTCCTCTCCTTACCGGAGCATGTCAGCCACCAGGGAGTGGGCCCGCCAGTGTGACAGTGACCTCACGGGGGAGACCGGGGGAAAGGAGCAAGCAGGAAGCAGAGGAAGTGCTTGGGTTTCCCCAAGCAGCCCTCTCGGGGAGCTGCCCAGGTGTGTGGAAGACACTCCAATGGCCCCGCTGTGTCCATATGCCGACCGCTGGAACCTGCAGACCTGGATCCCGCGCTCAATCCCTAGCTAAGGGATAAGGTAGACACGTAGCTGGAATTCACGAGTGAGCAGACTGAATGTCAAAGTGCCCCTGACGTGCCCCTGACGCCCGAGTTTGGAGGACAGCCCAGACGCCTGGGACTGGAAGGAGAGCTCAGTCCTGTCTCATGTAATCAAGGCAGACCCGGGGCAGGCAGGGAGGAACGGTGAATGAAGAGCCTGAATTTCTCACCGCTGGGCTGGAAACTGAGCCGCCTGCCCCTGTCCTGTCCCTCTTTGCCCCCAGACATGGGGCTCAGAGCCAGCCCCGCAGACAGAATGAGATCTCATGGGTCCTCCAGACACAGGCTTCCAGGACGGATTCCCTCCAGAACTGCCCCCAGGGAGAATCCCTCGGGGTTGGGACGAGCCAGCTTCACCCCTACGGAGAAAGGTCTGGGAGCACGGCTCAGCCAGGCGGGAATGAACTTGGCTTTGCTCAGCAGTTGCTGTTTTACTCTCAGGTCTTCCTCTATTTTGGGGGAGTGGGGGCTCCCTGGGGGGTTGTGCCAGTCTTCAGGTGCTGAGAAGCCCCTGTTTCCTGAGAAGATGGCCTTGTCACCAGCGTGCTCGTCATCTGGCCCTGAGCTGTCAAAGAACAGATTGCAGTATTACCATTAGAATACAGGAGTCGGGGCTACAGGCAGCGCGGAGCCCACAGGCACCTGTCCTCAGCAGGGCATCTTAGCTGCGGACGAGCTGCAAACTGGAAACCCACCAGCCAGAGCAGCCTCCGCTAACTGCTCACCCCCATTTCCGCACTGGGCCGTGTGTCTTGGGGACTCTCGGGAAAGGGGGCTCTTGTTCCTGCGGCCAGCGGTGCCGTTTCCCTAAAGGGCTCCAAACAGTGGTGTGCAGCCAGTCTCACCCACCTTTGTCCCCCAGCTGGTCTTCTGGAGCGTTCCTTTTGTGACCCAGAGCTGCTTAATTGCGGCGAAGGGGGTGAAAGCTTCCATGAAGAGAAAAAAAATGATCCTAAAGCTGGTCAATGCTTAGCCTCAGAAAGCTGATACTTGCTTCAAGGGGTGATTAGAATTTCAAGGACAAGCAATGGGTCTTTGTATTATTCTTAGAGTGTTATCCATTTTAAAACTAGTATTAAAATGATTAATTAATACTAGGCTGATTAGTTTCCCCCAACGTGATCCCTACATCATGGTGAAATTTTCCTACAGACCAGGAGCAACACTGCCCAGTGGGCAGAACACAGAATCTGGCCGAGATCTCAAATCTGCCAGTTCTAAGTGATGGAACCTTCAGCAAAGACTCGAACTCTTGGAGTCTCTGTTCCCTCAAGCGGGAACAGAAGATGGTACATACAGGGACGTTGGGAGTGCCACCCGGAGGAGCACGTGAGAAGGGCCTTCCGAGATGAATCTCACACAGTAGGTCCGCACGGGCCAGTTGTGGCTCTGGTTAGCTTTGTGTGGGCCATAATATTCAATCCCTAGCTAAGGGATAAGGTAGACACGTAGCTGGAATTCACGAGTGAGCAGACTGAATGTCAAAGAGATCAATCCAATTCCCATGTTAGAGGGGAGAAGCCTTCAAACCCAGACCCTGGACCTCCAGTCCTGTGCCGATGCCACCCCAGCATGGTGCCCTGTGTCCCCTGGCATCACTGTGAAGCACGCTTGCTGCCTGCGGGGACGTTCCTGCCCGAACAAACTTTCCAAATCCATACATGTTGAATCTGTACTTATTTTGGGTGGTATGGCAAATGCATTAAGCATGGCAGGTGATTTCTATAATTTTGCCATTGAAATCGTCTAAAATTTTCATGGAGAAAGGTATGTATATGAGGAAAATTGGTGCGATGTTCATAGCGGTTTTCTTGGAAGGATGAAATCTGAGACAGGAGTGGCTAGACGGAATGCCAGGGTTGATCTGGACCCACCCCCTGCTCACCAGGGGTAGACATGCTCTTGGTCGGCGTGACAATACCCACAGTGGAAAATAAAGCCAGTTTGTGAAACAGTCCCGTCTAAAACCATAATACGGATTACGTCTTTCAGAAGTACCGTCTTTCAGGAAAAAGGCATTATGATCCTGTCGGAGTCTCCACGTTCTCTGGTGGATTTCTTCCTTGTCTCCTGGGTCCCATGTCTCCCCGTATCGCCCCACACCCGTGAAGGTAGGGACGCCCCGGGCCCAGACCTGAGCAAAGGGCTGTGACCGGAAGTGACGTGTGCCAGCAGCTGACACTGACACTGACTGCAGCGGCAGGGCCGGTGGCGGCACCGATGCCCAGTCACCCCAGGGTTTGCTCTCAGCATCTGACCAGTTCCGATAGCCGTTTACAATAACGTTCTGTTTCGTCTCCCCACATTCATTTTTCTCCATTCTTTTTTATGTTCCTAAAAAAACCTTTTTTGACTTAAATTCTATTTGATTGTGTGTTTTAGACACATCACAATGGGACTCCAAGCCGCCTCTCCAGAGTCACGGGTTTTCGTGATTCTCATCTCACCAAGCAGCGGCCTCTGCCTCCTCCCCCACCTCTCAAATGCCTGAGCCAAAGTGGCTTCCTCATCTTCTTGGAACAGCTTGGCTTTGCCGCCATGTTGTGCCTTTGCAAATGTGCCCTTCTCTGAAACGTCCGTGAGTAGTTCTCAGAGTCACAAGGCCCCGGAGCCGCTGATTCTGAAGGCTTTTGGGGGGTGCAGGCTGGTTCTGCTGCATGATGGCAACCACACGGCTCCACAAGAGACGAAGGCCCATAGGACGTGGACACCAAGTCACAGTCATGGGAAATGCCACTAAAGCAGCCCAGGACACGGCCTAATTTAATTACGTGAATGAGGTGCTGTGACTATTTATTTGGTCCTCTCGCTGCTACCTGGAGGAGATAAAAGGATGCAGCAGGTCCTGCTGGGGAGGGAGGAGGGGACACTCACAGCTGGAACCCCGGGGGGAAGTGTTCAGGCGGAGAAACTGGCACACATGACACGGCGCCCCCACGAGGCAGGGAGGGACACTGACGTGAAGGCCCAGTGCCCGGTGTGAACCGTGGCCAGGGAGCGGTGTGTCCGGGGGAGCAGCCTCCACACGCCCCTCAGGGCTGGCGAGGACCTGCGTCTGCAGGCATGCTCCCCAATCTGGCATTTATTCCGAGTATAAAGCCGTTGTCCTCCAGTGCTCGGCGGCCTGGGGATCAGAATCTGCGTCCTGAAAGGCTGCTTATTTATTTATTCAATCAGGTCTTCGTCCGAACACCTGAGCACCAGTCTCCTGGTGCGTGTTGGGGGTCGGCAGGATCGGGGCCGCACGGTCACGGCCTTTTCCATGAGGCCCTCACAGCCCGACAGAGCGTGAAATAAGGATGGCCGGCCCGCACTCCCCACAGCGCCTGGACTCCAGCAAGGGCGCAGTCAGCGACACCTGGGTCCCTGTCCCCTCATTTCTCCCACACACACTCGGGGCCCCGGTCCTCCCAGCACGGCCAGACTCTCACGACAGAGGCGTCCAGGCCCCTCCCGGCTGAGAGCAGAAACGGGCCCGGGCCCAGCGGCCAGGTGCAGGCTTTCTTCTGGGAAACGTCTGTGACCAGATGCAGCTGCTGCTGCAGGCTTCTCCTCGCAGGACCCGTTTGAGTCGGACGCACACCGTCAACCATGAGGCGGAGGAAGACCGCCCGCGGGAAGAGGACGAGGAAGGCGCGGGTTCTGAGCAGAACAAGAACCACAACAATGACCCGGCAAACTTTCAGAAAACAAGGAAGAAGTCTAAATGGAGCCGTGGGGAGCCATCCCTGCTGTTAGCATGGCAGCCTAGGGACAGGGAGGCCCTTCTACAAAACCACTTCTTTTGACTGACTGACAGATGACAAAGTCGTGTGACCCTCTCTTTACACAGCGTGGGTTGAGAGGGGGGCTCTGCCCAAGGGTGGGTAGGGTGCTCTCTCCCCTGGGAGAGCACAGGTACATGTTTCAGTGTATTAAGAAAGCTAGCACTCACACAGTGCCAGCTGGAGAAGAGACGCAGACGAATAATTGCCACAGGATTCAGAGCGGGTGTCCCCAGAGCCCCAGCACGTGACTGGGGGCTGCAGATGAGCGCTGCCTGCAGACATCTCTCTGGCTGCCTCGGCGGTCCCAGCTCCATGGGCCCGCAGGAAGCTCCCCTGGGTGCCCGGGATGGGGCCTGCTTGCCCCACAGAAGGCTCTTTGCCAAGGTTTCCCCCTCCGTCTCAGAGCGTGGCCTGCGGAGGAAGCCATGCAGCCAGGAGTCCTGACGTAGAGACACCCAGGGCTTTGAGGGTCATAGGAGCTCGTGGGCTCCGTGTCCTCACCTCACAGACAAAGGGACCAGCGGGCGCTCTGTGACGAAGCCACGTGAGCTGGCTCGGAGAGCCGCAGAGGAGTGATGGAACCCTGAATGCCGGTAACTACCGTTTCCCGCACTAGATGTTCCAGCCTGGGCAAGGCACCTGCAGGGAGGTGGGAGACATTCTGCCATCCCACTGTCCATCCGCTCTCTTTAGAGGGGCCACACAGAGAAGCCAGGGGCCCCAGAGCTTCCTTGGTGATATCAGAGGGTCCCGGAGTGGGGATAAAAGGATGTGGTTTGCAAACAGACAGAGGCGGTTTAAATGCAAACTGAGACTTTTGCTGAGTTATTAAACTTCCCCGAGACCTTGAAAATATATATGACAGGCTATCTGAAAGTATGTCTATACAATGAGTTACAGCCATTCCTTGTGCGCTCGGTAAGTGGAGGCAGGGATCGTTAATGCATGCGCTCGACATTTAATCACTTGAGGAGGGGCGCACGGCCCCAGTTATAAAACCTGCCTGAGCCTGGGATCTCTCCTTGTGGTTGATTTATACGCCTGACTGCTTCCCAGAAACACCAGGCACATGCTCTCTCCAGGAAATCTTGGTAACGCCTTGAAATTCAGCCGCAGATTTTCCAGGAAATCAGAGGTTCCTGTGAAAAATTAGTGTCGATACATCAGCTGTAATATATCCTACGACAGGGAAAAGAAGCCACAATTTCATTACCGTTTTGGAGGGTTGTAAGAGGGCAGGAAAGGTTCCAGAACACCAGAGCCCACAGTGAACGCAGGGACGAGGACGGCTCCGTCCGCTTCCTACACCGTGGAGACCAAGCTGTGTGGGCGCAGGACAGTCGTGCGCACTCGAGAAGGGCCTTAGAGAGCTTGCATTCCCACGCAAGCTGCTGGCTTCCCCTGAACAACGGTGTACAAGCACGTCGAGCACAAACAGAGCCCGAGCCACTCTCCCCCTAGCACTGCCTGGCCCAGCAGGGTAGCTCGCCGTGTCTGCCACGCCGAGCTCACATGGACGGACTCGCTTCTTCTCCCCAGTAGGGCGACACCTCAGACCGTATGGCTTCCCTGCATTCTCTCCCAGGTGCTGTGTCCTGTTTTATCACCGACAGTTCCACGTGCCTACGGTTGCACAACCCGTGAGCGGAGGGCCTGGCCTGACAGGGAACATTTACCCTGTTCCCCCTTCTCCCTTTGCTCAACGAGGAAGGTCATTTGTGTTCCATGTGCCCCAGCTGGGGTCCCCAGGAGGAACAGAGCCACAAGGAGGGGCGTAGATGAGGCACAGGCCTCGGATCTGCGTGTGTCGGCCGGGCCCAGGAGGCCCACAGTGGCGGACCTGGAAGGCCTGGGTGCAGGTGGGCCGAAGGAGCCCTGAGGCGGGAGAGGCAGGAGCACCGAGAACCGGAGAGCGTGTCTCAGCACAGCGCTCAGGCAGAGGGTGAATTCAGCCCCCTCCAGGTTGTGTCCGGCTCCGGCCCTCGGTGGCCTGCAGGCCCCCACGCCGGGGAGGACCGTCTGCTGTGCTGCTCCACCAGCGCCAACGTGCACCTCATCCAGAAACACCTCTACAGGCACAGCCCCAGGCGATGTCTGCTCAGGTACCCGGGCATCCCCAGTTCCCGTCCCCAGTTCCGGTCACGGTGACACGTGCGTAGAAGGGTTTAGGACAAAAAACTAGTTCACGCCCCTTCACACCGAGAGGTAGGGATGGATGTAAACTCCTAACCTGACAATGAGGGGAAGTAAGAGAGAAACGAGAGGCAGCGGGAAGTGGAAGGACCACGTACAATGTGAGCCAAAGCACATAGAACGAGGAGCTGAGGGCCATGACCCTCGCCTAAGCCGCTGCGTGCCCTCCTCGGAGATGGGGTGGGGGGCCTGTCCGTCCAGGAAAGACAGGAGCCCAAAGGTAAAAGGCAAGGCTGTGGCTGCTGCACACGCCCGGACAGTCACGTTCTGTGCAACCAGGTTGAACTTCTTACTCTCACTCTCAAACAGTTTGCTTTACTTAGATAACAAGTTTCTAAATATGTAATTCACTCTGTGAAAGCAGAAAAACGGACATGTAGGGCAGACGCACTGAAGTGAGAGAAATGAAAGGTAGGCGTGGAAAAGCTTGCAGAGGCTCCTGGGCACTGCCCGGGGAGCTAGCTCTCCGTGCTCCGAAGTCCTGCGGCCGTGTCGGCCTGGGCCCCTCCCAGCCCCTGTGACCACCACCGACCCCTCAACAGTGGACGGTTCAGCAGAAGAACTGCATTTCTAATTCCCATTCCTGTAACATTAATGTAAATAGCCACGTGGGGCTCGTTGCTACTGTGTCTGAGAATTGCAGGAGGTGAGGGACACGGAAGTGGTAGAAGGTTTGTGCAACGGTAGTCCCAGCGTGAAGGGTCAGTGAGGTGACGTCCCTAAGGGTGAGAAAAGAAGATTTAATGCTCTGTGTCGAGCAGGCACCTGGCACCCCACGGGCATGGGAGCAAAGGGCCCCCCCTGAGCTGGGGAGAGACAGAGACCCTGCATTACTGACCATTTTGTGCTTTTGAACCATGTCATCCCATTATTCCTGTAGTAAGTCGATACATAAGTTAATTAACATCATAAGGTTTAAGAGGATCCATTTGGCAATTATTCTCATAAAACTGGATAGTGTTTATCCCTGAGTGAAATCTTCCATCTACAGAAACAACAATAACAGAGAAATAATAACTTTCAAAGTAAATTAAAGTCTGTTGCAGAAAGCCGGCCCCCCAGGAAAACTACATTTAAAAAAATATTTTATTTATTTTTAGAGGGGGGAAGAGAGAGAAAAAGAGAGAAACATCAGTGTGTGGCTGCCCCCCCACCCCCCAGGGACCTGCAACCCAGGCATCTGCTCTGACTGGGAATTGAACCAGTGACCCTTTTGTTCGCAGGCCGGCGCTCACCTGCTGAGCCACACCAGCCGGGCCCTTCCCTATTCTGAGCCAGGAAAGCCTGGGTTCAGCCTTGGCAAGCGCTGATTGCTCCTGTGCATTGTCTGGCCTCCTTCCGTACGGTCTGCTGTTACATCTGTGGGCTCTGAGCTCAGCGCCCTGATCCAGGGCTGCCAGGGCCATTCCCCAAGCCCGTGGCCTCGTCCCGAAGGCAGACCCAGAAGGCCCAGGGCCTGGCACTGGAGTGTGGTAGGCAACTAGGGGACGTGTGCACGTCCCCGCCATGGCTCCAGGACAGGGTGCTCTGAGGTCAGCCACCTCTCTCCCCCACACCACGGGAAGCATGGATGGCGCCTCACCTGTCTCATCGCCCACCCTCCTATCCGAGTCCTTGCCATGAGCTGAGCAGCACCCTGATCTCCAGAGGGGCCCCGGCATCCGTGGACTTGAAGTCGAAGTCAAAGTCACTACGGCATTATGGGACAAAAAGCTTTCTCGGAGCAGAGTAAAACAAGGAAGCCCTCTGGGAGCCAAACTTGGACGTCTCCAATGGCCGGCCAGGAAGACGTGAGAGGCTGCAGCCTCCCTGGGAAAGGCCTGAGGGCCGGAGGGCGGGTGGCCGAGCCAGTGGCTGTGTAAGGGTCCTGCCCAAAGGCTGAGCCACTGCCTGTGACGGAAGTGACTTTCTCTTCCAGGGACTATGGGGCCCGAGGTGAAGTGGCAGGCAGGCTTCTGAGTGGCCTAAACACACGCTGGGAGGGACCGAAATTGGAGCAATTTGCTTTAATTTAGAAAGAAAAATGGATGAGTGAATGCGTGTGCTGCAGAAAATTACGTATTTTATTTGAAGGTAAGATTGTACATCTCTGATCAAGGCTTAACATCTGAATTAGGACAAATTGTGCCGTAATTACTTTCTTAGAAGAGAACAAAGGCGTTTTCCAAGTGCCTGATGCTCGCTCGCCTTTGAAGCTTCCAGGAGGAAGATGCTCGCTGCCTGGTGCGGGCGGCTTTGTCCGCCTGCCTCCCAGAGGCCCCGCATTCACGGTCACGGGCAGACACGGGCAGACATGGGCCCTTAGGCCCCTGATGCGCTGGCGGGCATTTGTTTCACCAGCACTTTTGCTGCATTTTGTTTTTGGCCCTCCTGACTTTCGAGCCTTTAATTAACCAAAAAATTAGCTTCCTGGTGACAATTATTTGCTTGGGTCTAAGAACTCTTTACTACTGTGTGTGCATGTGAGGCTTGCGTGCATGTCAGCTGCATGTGTGTGTGAGTGTGCACGTGTGTGTGAGTGCATGAGTGTGCATGCGTGTGTGCGTGAGTGTGTGTGTGTGAGTGTTGGGGTGAAGGGAAAAGGTGAGCAAAGGGAAACCGAGTCAGGTTGCTTGTTTTATACTTTGATATTCAAGGTCATCTTTCAGCCATGATGATTTTTATTCTCAGGAGAAGAAATCCATTTTTACCCCCAGGGAGAACTAGTTGGAAGTTCCCTCCACATCGATAGAAGATCGTACTCTTTTCTCACCTCTCATTCAAGCTCTTTCCAGAATGTGATGCCCAGCTGACTTCCATGCTCCGTGCGTGAAAACAATTGTCTGCACACACAGCGAGCGATCCGTCCCGCACAGCCCCACCCAGGGTCAGGGACGTGGTGCTGCGGGCCCTGTCCTGTCACGCAACCTGGTCACAGGCAGATGGGGACCTCCAGCTCTTGACTAGCATGAGAGACGCACGCTGGCGGGTCCTGCCCTGGGGCCCCACCCTGCACCCTCCCCTCTCTGCCCTCCGCTCCGGCGGAGAGCTCCCCCCACGCTCCTTGTCCCAGGTGTCGGAGCTTCGCTGTTTCCCGTCAGTCAGTCCCAGGAAGCAGAAGCCCAGCTGGCTTGTATCTCCTTCCTCTCTGTCCACGTGTCTGGGTGTGGGGCCGACGAGCTGTGGGCTTCAGGTGAGGCTGCACTTAAGCCCTGACCCTGGGCGCCATCCGGGCTGGGGGACACCATCGCCCCCCAGTAACTATGGTTAGGGTTGATGCTCACACTGTGCCCTGTGCAAAACTGCCCTCTTGTCATCCATCAGCTCCTCTCGGCCATGTAGGGGCCAGGCAGGCTCGTGAGGCAGAAGGAGCTGGCGGGACCAGCGGCTGGGGGACGTGCTCGGCTGCCGGCGGATGGGTCCAGGTGCTCAAACATTGCACCGCGCTGACACCGTCACTCTGAAGGAGGCTGGCAGTGCCCGTCACACAGCAGAATGCAGAAGATCCAGCACCAAAGAATTTGTGCAGAGAGGAAAGTTTCAACATGTTCCCTTGGCTATGCTGTTCTCCAGCTGTGTTACTTTTGCTTATCAGAGCTTTATAGTTTGGAGAACTTAGCAGTCGTCCAGCATGACAACGAGAGCACAGACCGACCCCGGTCACGCGGCGCGCGGTGGCATAAACACATTGTCAGCACTATTCAATGACATGCCGTTAGCCAAGAATCCAAAGAGGCATAGTTACAGTGTCTTGATCTAAGTTACAGTGATTTGAGTGATGTGATGCAGTAAGACTAACCTTTTAAGAACACAACACTGTTTAGATTTCTCTTCTTCATGCACCTCGGCCATCTGCATTTCTCCGAGGAAGATAGCCAGACCCACCGGACAGCGTAGAGCTGCCTCAGGCACCTGCTGTCCTTCCCTGTCCCTGCTGGTGGGAGGATGTGTCTCCCCAGTGAGCGCCTCGTTCCCTGGCTGCGCTGAGTTTCTGCTCTTTCCCTCAACGAGCGCCAGCTTCCCAGGCATCGGACCCGCTCTCCTGCAAGCAGCCATAGCTTCCAGAGTTTGCACTCCAGTGTCGGCTGTGTTCTGTTTGCAACCGTCCCTCTGTACCTTCCCAGATGGGATGACGCAGCGGAGGGTGCACAGCACCCAGTGGGGCTCTGTAAAACACTCAAACACCCATGGGACGTCACCACAGCTGCCCTGGAGGAGGCTGTGGCGGTGGGACAGGCAGGATGGGGAGCTTTGCAAGACTGTGTCCCAAACGTGGCCGCGGACATCTCCTCTGCGAGTCACGGTGACACTGATGACACTGGCTGCAGCACCAGGGCCAGAAACATCTTTGAACATCAAAAAGGAAACACACACATGCAAACACACAAAACTGGTGTGAAATACCCTGGGGGTGAAGAGTCTTCAGACCTTTATTAGGTTGTATTTGCTTTGTACTGTCAACTGAAAACATTTGCCTGTTTGGACTCATCTTTTCTGTTTCGTTCCCTAGAATGGATTCAATGCTTGGACCGGGCTAGTGCCCATCCCAATTCATGTCTGCCCATAAGTGGACCTTCTTGGGAAACAGGGTCTTTGAAGAGGGAATGGTCACATAGGATGAGATGGGTGTGAAGTCTGTTGCCCGGCGTCCTTACAGACAGGCCAGGGACAGACACAGATGCACAGAGGGGCCAGGAGACCGAGTGGCAACAGAGGCACAAACTGGAAGGACGAATTTCAGCTGAGGCGGCCAGGGATGCCAGCGGCCCCCAGGGGCTGGGCCGGCTGGGGAAGAGGCCTTCCTCAGTCCAGGTCTGTCCAGGTCTGGACACCTTGCCTGGAGGCTTCTGGCTTCCAGAATGTGAGGGAATAAACTTCTGTTGTTGGCCACCCAGTTCATGATCTTACAGCAGCCCCAGGTTACTGCAGTGCAAAAATACAATGCATATAATTTACAAAAAGATTATTCCCCAGAACAGGGGAAGTATGTTTGATTTTCATGTATTTTTGCTTTTCAAATTCAAGGAGCCAAGCTTAATCATCTTTTCTATGTGGAAATGGCTCAGTTTTTGGAACTAACATCACTGGAAACCCCACCTGACCCTGCAGAAGCCTCCGGTCGTCCGTGGGAACTGCCCTCCACAAGCGGAGTGGACTCCCCTCCTGCAGCGCAGACTGCAGCCCGTCCCCGCCATGTCCCAGCCCTGCGGGCGCTTTGCTAAGCCAAAACAGGGGTTCGCAGCCCCCGTGGTAAGGCGGCACCTCTGGTCTGCGCACTCAGCCGCCTGTCTCACTGGGGTGCTTGGTCATGGGTATGCACGCACACACATATGCACACGCAAGCATGTGCACACATACACATGCACACACACAAACATACACATAGGCGGCAGTCCCTAGAACAACACACACTTCCAGAACAGTGGCTGCCTGCTTCCCTCCAGGGACCAGCCACTGGGCCTCCCCCTCCTTCCTAGGAGCTCTACTCCCGCGTCCTCAGGGCTCTGGCCAGCCATCACCTGGGCAGCAAGACCTCACCACCTGTGTCCTCCAGGCCTGGGACATGCACCCCTGTCCTGCGCCAGGACATCTCTGTGCCGGTCCCCTCGCACCCAGGACAGGTCGCAGCAGCTGCCCAGAGCAGAGCTGTGGGATCACTGGGGAGAGCGGGACCCAGCTCCAACGTTTACTGGATTTATTTTAAAAAACCGACTGAAATAATTTTCTCTGCTGGCGAACAGGGAGTACAATAATGCAATAATACTGGGATTACACGAATTAGTTCAAATGATTCGTTGTTCAGATTCATGGAGTGAATGTTCATTACAGAGTGTTATCCATAATTATATTAATTATATGATGTTACATGTGTTACATAATGTTTTGTTTTATTATATTACTACTCATTATACTTACCACGTCCTGTCTGCAGCGGACACTAAGCGGGGACCGGTGAAGAACACACAACTCCCGCCGTCCCCTTACAAGGAGACCAGTGCGGGGGGCCTCTCCCGGGACTAAGAAACCCGTGCCCCTGCAGAGCTGAATTCAATGAGTCCACGCTGTCGGTTGTCCTGCTCTGTCCCGAGTACCTCTTCCACACCAGCAAACTCTGTCCCTGACTGATAGCACAGTCATGATTAACAGGGTTCGTAGTTCTCAGGGGCTTTTCTGAGGCCAAACTTCTGATCTGTGTTCTAGGGGAAGATCAGTTTTCCTTGACGGCCTTCTTGCTAAACCTTCTGCTGAGACAGAACTCGTGGGAGGTAGTCTATGCCCTTACCAGCTCTCAGGTGAACTGGAAAGGTTAGGACCCTGGGCCTGGGAGGTGCGAGGCCACAGCCACCGTGAGCGCCCGGGTCAGCTGCACGGCAGAGGCCACGGGAGGGGCAGCGACCCTCTGCCCAGGCACCGTGGCTGTTGGGCCTGCCTGTCGCCCAGCTGGAGTGTGAGCCCCGGAGTGCCGGCTGCATCTCTCGTCTCGAAACCCTAACCTCTGACGCACGGTGGTGCACACCGAGCGGCTGTAGAAATAGATGTGGGGACAGGGATTACCCATCTGACCCTGAACCGCAGACCCTGCTTGGACAGGGCGGAAGTGGCAGGGAGTATCTCTTGCCCAGTGTTCCCTACAGTCACCCGGGAGCCACACGTGGAGGCCGTGCTGATTTCCGAGACCATGAACTCCGGACAGATTCACTGAGTCTCAACCGAGTGTCGCACGCTCTTTCGAATTTCCACGTACTCATTTGTTGAATCCACACAGCCACTGTGGGAGGTGGGTCTCATCACCACCTCCATTTCACGTCTCAGAGAAATGAAACACACACAGGCTGAGTGGTCCCTTTAAGGCTGTTACGTCGAGGTCAAGGTGGACTGGCTGTGCAGGTCACACACGGGCCTCTCAACACCTGCAAAATGTTGCTCTGTGCTTGTTAAACGCATAAAAAATACACCCAAATCACTCCTTCCGCAAGGAACATCTGGCCGAGGATGCAGAATTTTAATCCTGCAAAATTCTGTGTGAACGAAATGAGGGCATCTCAATTCAGTTCCAGGGTTCACACACACGCACAGACGTAGCAGCTGGAAGAAGAGAGTAAGCCAAGTTCAGAGGTGCTGTCTGCGTTTGGCCCAGGGGCCCAGGAAACCAGGTTGGGATCCCTGCTCTCACACCCTGGACAGGTGGCCTCCAGCCAGTCTTGATACGCACCTGCATTACAGCGAGCATTTGGTGACTGTGAGCCCTGTTACAAGCATTACAGAAAGCGCGGGCCTCGGACACTCTGTGTTAGAAAGACGCTGAGTGGGAGTGGAGCTGGTTCGGGCACACTCAGGCCTTCTGGGAACTGCCCGGAGTGGCTGGGCACAGCACAGAACAAGAGGGCTGCCAGAGAGGCCGTGCCGATGCCCCAGTAAGAATTGTTGAGGGAATGGGGTGATGGGCGAGGGGGACCATCAGAGCAAGGGGAGCCCAGGGCACTGATGGGAACCGTGCTGCTGTTTCAGAAGAAGGTGGGGTGACCTGGGTTGATGAGAGTGTAGGGTCCAGGTGGGCACAGGGGTGCCTCTAGTTAGATGGAGGGAGTAGGCTTGGGGCCCAGGGAGGAATGAGAAAGTAGGGGAGCAGGAAGTGAAGTGTGTCATGATTGAGACATGGAAAGAAGTTCGTACATTCATGCATATTGGTCGGGGGTGGGTGCGGGTGGGAGCAATGAAATGAAAGCCCCCGAAAGCTGAACTGACTGAGTCTGCAAAGGAGAGAAGCAGACGGACCTGCGCAGACTCAACCACTGCGCGCTGCCCAGGAGTTTCTGATGTTGAAGTGCGTGGTGGACAGCGAAGCATTGGCTGACCCCCCGTGATAATTTACCCCTAACCCTGCGTTGCTTTCCCTTGATCTGCTGCAGCGCACTCCCTGTCCAGGCCTTTCCCGTGAGACCCGCCGTTCCCCCTCTGCACCTGCGCCCAGGGCTTTCGAACGGCACGCGGAGACGCGCCGCTCCACAGCACTGTCCACGCTTTTAGGGTCTACTCTCGATGCTTACAGATCTGTTCTTCTAATTTTGATTGTAAAAATTATCCACTTTTATTATGATCGTGTCCTTTTAAGAGGACATTTAGGAACACGTTGTTTTTTTTGTTTTTTTTTTTTCATTAACCCCCCTCCACACGCACACACACAAATTTCTCTCTGTGCCTGCCTCTCCGCCCCAAGGACACTGAGCACACACACTCCTTTTCCATCATTATGTTCTGCTTCTGGGCCTGTGTTCTTCCCTCAGAGAGCATCTAGGTAGGACGGGGTAGAAGCCTCTGCTGTCACATTCACTCACTCCACAATTACTTGTTACCCATGTACTAAATGCTAGGGATTAAAAAACAATCCCTGAGGTTTTCTCACCTGTTGTCTCCAAGACGAACCTCAGCCCCACACACCTTGAGCTGCGTCCACACCGCTCACTCACTCCATGCACTTTGCACATGCTGTTCCAGCCTTCAGGATGCCCTTCCATGTACTCTCTGTTAGCAAAGGCCCTGCCTTCTGTGATGCCAGTTTCCACGCAGCATCTGCTGGGAAATCTTCCTAATTTCCCCAGATAGACCCTCTCTGCTTGGGCAGCATTGTCTTGCAAGATAATAGAGATACTTTATGGAGGCTCAGGACTGGGGTCTTGGAGAATTCTTTGATGGTGGCTCCTTGGGAAGACTGTGGTTTGAGACTAGAACTCTGTGAAATACAACAGTTAAGATACTGAACATTTTACGTAGGTTGAGCTAGTTGGGGCATTTAAAATTTTAATCTGTGCGTGTGTACATAATACGTGTCATTTTCTCAACATAATTTGCACAACGGGCTCAGAACAGGAGACGACAGGAAGCGCGGCTGTGGCCGGCGCCTGTGAAACCCACCCAGGCTGGTCCTCGGGCGCAAGGCGTGCCGCCGCCCTCCTCCCGGGGGTGGGGTTGTTTAGCTGGTGTTTTGTGTTTGATTGATGAATCAAATAATGGATGAACCTGCATTCAGCTCATCTGAAAAGGAAGCCACCTCTCATGAAGGGTTCAAGTGTGGTGCATACTCTGGGGATCGGCAGACAATCCGAAAGGCCATTTGGCTGGAAGAGGGTCTTCGTCTGTGAGAGTCTGGGGAAGGGGGCGAGCAAGCCCCATGCCCAGGAGGACCGCGTGCTGTGTGTCCAGAGCTCATTACAGTGCTGTGATAGTCTCTGTTATGAGGTTATTAATTTTAAATAAGTTTATGAGTAGAATCCCAACTGGAAACACTACAGAAAATGTTGGTTCACTTCTTAGTCCCTGGATTCTAATTACGAATAATCAGAAAAGTGTTTAAGGGCCAATTGTGAACAAATTTCATCCATCAATGTTTTTCCTGTTCTACTTCCATGTCTCCTGTGAAGCCATTAGAAGATGTTTAACATCCTGTCTAGAAAACCTCTGGGGCCGGGGCAGGCACCTGGAGGAGGGGCCAGAAGCTGTCCTGGGCCAAAGCTGCAGCAAGCCCCCTGCAGCCGGATGAGACAGGACCCTGGAAGCCCCCGCCCCAAGTGGGCACACCGCTCGGGCCTAAGACACAGAAGAGCCCCTGTGGGCCACACCACCTGGTGACAGGCCACTGCAGCTGGTGGCGGAAGTCGGGAGCATGGGGAGAGACATCTGAGGGCAGGAGTCAGGGATGGTGTGACACCCAGGCTGGAACAGGTGTCCAGGGAGAAAAACCTTCCGGCCGAGCAGCTCCTCCCTGAGCCCCAGGGAGTCACGGGGGAGGCTGCCGTGGCCGAGAGGGACCGCAGCTGCTCCAGTGCCGTTGCCGGCGCCCCCGATGCAGCTCTGGCCTGGACAGAGATGGGGTAGGCTGATCTCCAGGCACGAAAACTGGTCACTCAGCCCATGCCGTACGGCACGAGGCATCTGTCTCCCACAGCAAGGATGACACGCCGAAAGGCAAGCGATGACGATGGCCACCAAAGCACCCAGCGATCGGGGGACCACGGTAGACGGCGTCACTCCTTGACTCCGGAGCCACAGACAGCCTCCGTGTGCATTTCAACAGGCGTTAGGTGTCTGCTGCCAATCACACAGTTTCAAGACACAGCTGAAACATATTGATGTATTTGTCATTTGTAATAAAATCATGCTCGAACTAGCTGCCACATATTATTTATAATTTGTGAGCAATTATTCAACCAGAAGCCTCGTGTTACGAACTGTACCTGCACTTTATCTTGGCTAGCATACCATGTTGCACTGCATTCAGTTGCAGGATGAAAACAAATGGTTCATACCCTTCTCACTCAACTTGGCTGTACTTGAGAGATTGTTGTCATGGCAACGGCTAAGTGACTGCCACCTTGAGGACCAGGGGCCCTGGGTGTTCACACAAGTAAGGCTGATACCAAGCGAGCTGCATTTGTTCCCCACTCACAGATGCAGAAAAACACAGAAGCACCTGGGTCCCCACCTGCTTGTTGGCAGCGCCCTTCTCTGAGAGCCCGCGTGACATCCAAAGCAGAATCCAATAGCAATGGCTTCAGAGCAGTGACAGTGAATGTCACCAAGTCCATTTTTCGGAACCAAGATGTGCCATTCGATAACAAAACATTCTCTCGTACCTAACTCATAACCCGTGCACTTGTATTAGACGATCCGAATTGTTTTTAATCTGTGGGAAATGAGAAGCAGAGAGAAGAAGCCTGGTTCTAGCTACACCTTGATGGTGACTTTGTGTTATCATGAATGGCAAGAGAAAATCACCACCAAAACGTCGAATCCCAGTTAGGCTGCACTCAGCATCTCTCTGCTCTGTTCTCTCGTTTGCAGCCTGTTGAAACTGACCAAAGGTTGGAGCAAATCAGAAACTACTGTTGGTGACAAGCAGGAAAGCCGACCTTTATCCAAACATGACAACTACAGAGCCCAGAGAATATTGGCTCATTATGGTGGGCGCTGGGCCACATGGAGGAGGAGGAGGAGGAGGAGGAGGGGGAGGAGGGGCAGTGGTGTTCTGATGAAACCCAGACTCCTCTCCGAGGGGGTCGTGCAGTGCTGAGGCACCGAACCAGCCTGCTCTGGGGCAGGACAGCAGATCACAGAGTTTCCGACCTTTCAGCCTGTTCTCCTGTGCAGATGTCTGTGTCACTAACTCTGCTTCGTTCGAAATCTCTTGATTTTTCAACGTTTGACCTCATCAGTTAGCGTTGCAAATTAAAAGAACCAGGTGTTAACCCTCATCTGCCTACTCACCCGCCCGCCCACCCCCCACCCCCGGGTCACAGCCCCATGCATCTGTGTCAGGACTCAGGGCTGGCACCACAGGGGCAGGACAAGTGCTCCTCGCAGCCGAGCCACGTGGTGACCGCTGTCTGCGTTCCACTGGCCGCACAGCCCTGGAAAGAACCTTCCTGGTACTGATGACCTGCTTCTTCGCTGGCTGAGTTCTCTCCGCACTTAGCGTGCACTCAGACTCTCCCCACAGCCTCCCTCTACGCGCGATCAGAACTGGCATTTGATCAACTCTTTCTTTTTAAAAGAAATCATCCAAATGCCTTCAGACTTTTTAAACTCTCCTCTATTGCTTCCTAGCATTTTAGCTTTCCCCGTTTCTGGAGCTGTGACTAATAAGGCTCCTGAAGTGTGATCTCCCCTTTTTATTGTTGGCGGTGGACTGAATTCTGCGCTGGTGTCGGGGATGACAAGTTTCTCCAGGACATTACTTGGTTAAGTCTATTTTCATGAACTTTATCAGGCACACAACGGGCCTGTCAGCCTAGAAACACTTTCCATTCCATTAAGCAAGCTCTCTGCCATCATTCCTTTGATCACGGTCTTGAATTATTCCAGCGGTTGCTCCCCCTGCTCTGTCTCCTTCCTTCTTTCGTTCTAGAACTTTTCTGTTTGGATGTTAAACCCCTCGGCTTTGTCCTCTCATTTTTGCATCCTTTCTCTCCTGCTTTTCATCTCATTCAGGGGCAGTTTTTCAACTTTGCCTTATAATTTTTCTATCGTGTTCAAACTTTCTTTCATTATGGGTTCAGTTTCCTCCACGCTCCTGTACTTTCACAGGTGGGATAAACCCATCATCACACAGTCATCTCCCCTCAGCTTCCAAATCCTCTGTTTGTGGTCTTTTTCCTAAAACATGTCTTTGTGAATTTATGCCTTAAAGTAATGCCTTTATTCTGGTGGAAATGGGGTTTCAGAAGTACTAGGGCTAACTTTGCATTTTTGAACTATTATCTTTTACCTGCAATTCTCTCAAGGGAAACAAATTTTAAAGAAATTACTATTTTTAAAAAGTACGTTTCTTAAAAAATGACTTATTCCCTTTAAAAATAAGAAATAGCATATTTGACAAATAGCAATAGCCAAAATTTTAGCTTGGGAAAATTGTTCCAATATCAATAGAAAAACATTTGTACATGGGTTACAATCTGAACAGTTTTGCCTCAAAAAAAAGACTTGAATTAAGGAAAACTGCTTGTGAGTAAATATCTCTTACTCACAAGTGCAACAGACAAAACATCTGTTGTAATATTTGATTCCAATAAAGCAAATGTCTGTCCACTTTCACTATTCACCACAGATTTGCACTGGAAGAAACTTCCTTCATAGAAATGGTAATTCAACTTTGTAACTTTGTATATTCCTGGTGGAAGAGACAGCTAGTTATCTGCCTCAAAATTAAGTCTCTAAACATAACCAGGTACAAATATTTTAACACACATCTAAAATTTAGTATTAAAGTTTGCCCTTTGAAGAAATTTGTAGGCTTTTTAATAAAATATTGGACCAAACAGCCGGCCCGTGGGAGTGGTAAGCTCACATTGGTGGATTCCTACGTTCTGAACGACTGTTCTGAAGAACCACTGAGCTTTGCTGTGTGCCACTGGCAGCTGGCACAGCAATGAGGCAGTGAGCTCTCCGGCCTGCACTGTTCTGTGGGATCGTAGGTGCGTTCCCTATGAGGTAAGAACAGTTTGCACATTTACGTTCTGCCTCAGGACCAGTAAGTGCTAAATGCCCTCTGTGCCTATCTTCTAGAAGGTCCTGTCTTCTAGAAGGTCCCGCCCTCAGGGGGAAATGAGAAAGAACAAGAGTAAGCTACTGACAAATATTTCTACCTAATACCCAGGAGCTTTGTTAACAGACATGCATGCCTAGTAATGTCTGTTTGTTTCCTGGAGAAGTTTGTTTTTATTTTGTAATCGAAGTGGGTTATCTAATAATGCACTTTAATTTTAAGAACGAAGTACAGTATGCTTATCAGTTCTCTGTGTACATACTACCAGAGCCCACGAAACCCAGCTGGAGATTTGAGGTTTTTAATGAGTATCGCTAACTCTCTGTGGGAATTGATATGTCATAGCTTAAAGTTTTTCTTAAGAATCTCCCCACATGCAAAGAAAATACTTGCTATTAAAAATTTGGAATAAAATAGATTCTGTGTTGCAATGACTATTCCAGTTCATTTGGTCCCTTTATAAATGAGAGATAAATTGTGAAATGTCAGTGTTCCTCATTTTCCTATAGCTTAAATATTTTGCCATTTTATCTTCTTCAGAATTATGTCATTCTTACCCAGTGATTATTCTCAACTATGCTACAAAGACAAAGATAATAACACCGTGGAAGATGATGGGCTAATCCAGAAGGATGATTCAGACCCGAAATAAACCTCCACTTTAGCATTATCTTTTAGTTTCTTATTTTGTTGTCCAAGATATTGCATCGTGTTTCAAGAAGCTATAACGTATTGCTAGTGACATCAACATTTAAGTTTTTTAGTTAACATTGAATATAATTGAGAATTCAGAATGTTCCCTTCCTGCTGGTAACAGCAAAGAGAGGGAAATTTGCAAAGGCAGGTGCTCCACAATTACCAGCTGAATCGAAAGCTGAACACACAGAGGCGTCCACGGCTCTCCGGACACTCTGAAGACGGTGGGGCAGGTCACACACCCGACACTCAGAAGTGACATCCTAGATATTTGCTCAAGTCAACAGGCCACAGGTCAACAATCCATTTCCAAACCTCACAGGAAACACCATGTCCCCACCCCGTTTGGCACACCACAGGAGAGGTCTCAGCACAGAGTGTCTAGTGTCAGGGATCTGTGGCATCACTTCATTTTACAGAAAGAACGTGTGATGGAATTGTCCCGTTTTTATGGCATCTGTGTGCCAAAATTTCTCGATGTGGTAGGAACATAAGTAGGCAGATGCTGAGGACAGGTGCCTGGAAGAAACAGACAGGGAAGAAAATACTGGGTGAAGTGTTGAAATTAATCTTTACCAATTTTTTTAAATTTTTATTTTGATAAAAACATTTTTGGCTCTCATGAAGCCAATAAGATGGAATTCTCTTCATCTTCTGTTCTCATCTATTCAGATAATTTTTCACAGTTGCAGCTTGACAAAACACACACAAGAAGAAGACGCATTAACAATGCACTAACGTCTGACTTATCATTTACAAGATCGATTTGTTCCACGTCCGGGCAAACTGCTGGTAAGAGGTTACTTTCATTCAAAAGGTGTTGCCCGTGTGGGATGGATAGAATACGTGTACGCACCATTTGAAATGGCACCAGGAGGAATCAATGATAATCAGAAACATGGATTGACAGCATTATTATCCATTTACCAATGTCTCCCTCATTAATGTTGTATAAAGAGAAAACAAAACCTCCACCATGAACTTCATACAAGTGCAGGGTGTCTGAGTCAAAAAGGCTTAGCAGGACAAAGCCAGAGGGCTGGTATCATCTGGCGGTCTGAAGTGACCATTGTGTCCTCATTGGTGCGGCCGACTCTGTGAGGCTGACTGGTCCCTGCATAACCACAGGAGACACAACCCCAGGGATGGCTGTGAGGTCAGCCTGAGGGCCCCCTGAGAGTGGGCAGCAAACGGGAGCCTCGGATGGACCCCTGTCATGCACGCGTCTCCAGACTGGTGAGCACTCAGTTTGTTTCAAGACCTCACTCCGGCCATTTCATCGTTAGCACAGTGGACAGTATGTCAGCCATTGAGGTGGTCTCTCTGTCAAAATTAACCACCACACACTGCTCAAAAATATGCTCATTTTTACTTTGTTTATTGTCACGCTGTTTCAAAAAATGAAGGTGTCAAGGAATAAATTATTTTCAAGTGAAAAACAACCCTAAGGAAATAGACCAAGATATTAAAAAATGATCATTTCTCCTTATGTTTATCTATAGTTTATATTTGTATATAGCTAGTACATACTATCTATATAATAACATAGTCTTGAGAACCATACAAAAGATTTCAAAAGTCTGCCATCAAGGAAAGAACAGGGAGACGTTTGTCACAGAGCCACAGCATTCTGGGGCACCACAGTGGCGGGCGTGAGCTGCGTCCCAGCCGGGTGCTCACAGCAAGTCTGCGGGCAGGCCTACTGAACCTCTCCAGAGCCCAGCGGCCGGCCTAGTGGCCACAGAGCCGTTTCTAAATTAAAGGAGCTCACCTGCGCCCGCGGTCGGCCTGTTATGAAACATGAAGTGTACGCTCAGCGAGCGATTGGCCAGCGTCACCACACGGCACCTGCCAGCAGGTATCTCAGCTGATTACAGGAACTGCACGCATGCAGACGTTATCGCGCCCAGCCATGTGGGCTCGAACACGTGGAATCACCAGTGACAGGCCGGCAACACGCATGCAGTTGGAATCCCGCCCAGTTGCTCAGGGGCCGTGAAAGGGTCGGATCCACCTCTCGCACGGAGATGTGTGGAGCTGGGAGGATCAGTGTGACTGAGAACGATGCTTTCATTGTTTGCAGTGTTCTCAGGAAAACAGAGTCCTTTTTGGAGCAAAGCGTAAACACGTGGGAACACACTTGCGCGCCTCTCCTCGCAGCCGCCGCCGCGGTTTGCTCATCTGGTGTGCAGGGCGTCACACGCAGCAGAGTCCTCGGCCACCTGAACTAGCAAATGTTCTCAGCCAGACTTCCTCTAAAATGCAGCGAAGTAAGCCGATGAATGCAGGAGTGCACACACACGTTAATCACGGGATTACTAAGCGATCAGGGAGGGGATGGATGAGGCCTGCGGAGCAATGAAAGCTGGGTGTCGAGGGCAGACTCTGGGTGGTGAGTGTATCACTGTTCAGTGTGCGCGTCTTCTTTCCACCATTCAATGCTGGTTTAAAAAAAAGCAAAGTGAAAAGAGAGCTCACGGAGTACGCACACTGCGCCGAGGATGGAGCTGGGGGTCTGAAGGCAGCCTTCCCAGGGCGAGGGCTGCCTCTGTGCACACTGGGCTTGCCCTCACCGTCCGGCAGCCGGCTACGTGCCCTGTCAGCTGTAGGGGCGGGGACGGCGACTCGGTGACCGGCCACATTGATTGTTCTCACAGCAGCAAGTCCCTGTCCATCTGAAAGATACGTGAAATGGGACAGGCTGGGTTTTAACTCAAGAATCGACATCGTTTTAGGACTTTTGTCTGCCCAGCCACCCACTGAACTTGCAGTTACCGTTCAGTTGACCTGAGACAGAACATGGTTTTCTGTTGTGTGTGTCAAGGTGTGTCAAGGCAGAATCCAGTCTGGCCCTGGGTGCCAGGACCCGGCACGGCCACCTGCAGAGACCATCTCCCGTGCCCCTGTCTCTAGAGAGGTACTTGGGGGAAGTTCGGGAGTTGGATCGAACCCTTCCTAGGCAAAGGTGGACCAGCAGCCACGCAGAAATCTTGCCTTTCTGAACATCTCCCCCTACACACCCATGCATGTGCATGTGCACACGCATGCACACACACTCGTGCACACACACATACACTGGCCCACAGTGGTCTGACTTGGGCCAGCCCTCCCTCTGGCTGAGCACCACAGTGGGTTTAAGAGGAGTGGCCACAGCTGGCAGCACCTTCCAGCTGGGACACTCTAGCAGACAGAGGTTCTGGACCGAACCGCTGGAACGGTGCCCACACAAAGCAGAGCACTCCAGCTGCACCCCGCCCTCCCCTGTCCCCTCCCTGCTGTGGCTCATACCGTCTCTGTCCACTGCTTTCTGGAGGACACGCAACATGTGACCGCTCCTACCACCTTCCCACTCCCCGCCTCAAGCCCTTAACGAAGAGACCTGAGCGAGGAGTCTAGCCCGTGTCCCCAAGTGAGGCTCAGGTAGCTTCTGCTAAAAGAAAAAACAAAAGACAAATAATAATTGCTCAGAAGAAACCAATTTAACAAATTGCTTTAACAAATGAATTGATTACATCCCTCCCATTTTTCTTTTTATTATCAAATTTTGATTTCTGCAATCTGCCTCATTTTTCTCCTGGGCATTTTAATTGGAGAGTAGAATTTAAAAATAGGGTCTCCAGGAGATGAAGGAAGTTGCAGTGGCGTTTATGGGGGACAGCTGGTAGATTTCTGATTCGAGAGGATTTTTCTTATCCTGGCATCTGAACTTTGCTTTGGTGATGCTGCAAATTAGCAGCTATTCACTCCCTAATGAACAAGGGTTCGCGGGCATCTCGGCGATGAATAGGCAATCAGGACTTCTTTGGGCATAATGGGTTATTTACTAGGGCTCCCACTTCAGTTTTGAACTCCTCGCTTCTTCGAACGCTGCCCCATCTAATTTTGCAGCCCTCTAATTACAGATGTACACGTTCACCGTGGAGATACGGCCCTCGTGCCGATATCTGCTCCAGATTGCTGTATTAAGTCATGGCCGCAGCTCTGTCTACCTGAAGTGGAGATGCAACATTCAGTTCAGCGAGGGTGGGCTCTGGAAGCCTGGGCCGGGAGCGGGTGGCTGGGCGCCAACCCTCGCGACGGTTTTGGAGGGAAGCCTGGTGTGCGGTTACTGTGAAAAATGGCGGAGCAGAGGCACGTGCAAGGTTAGACGTGTAAGGAGTTGTCCCCACTGGCTTAACATCTTCAAGAACCATCTCCAGCTGTGGGGCAGGTGGTCTCTCTCTCGTTTTCCTGTTTTGGAGCCACCAAATTGTGAGGCTTATGAAGACCCAACTCTACTGGCCTGAATCAGGTTTCAGAAGCTGGAGGGTAGACAAGCGACCTAAAACCACTCGGGCTAAGGAAAGTGTGAGGGTTTCCTTGCTTCTTCCCCACAGTTCTTCACCCCTCTTCGTGCCTTTCCCCTGGGCCCCTGAGAAGGAGACATGTAGCCCGAGCCCACATGTCCTGTCCCTGTGTCCCCGTGGCTGCAGCCACTGGCACCGGGGACAACCCAGCCGCTGGGCACCTGGCATTACCATCTCCGAGTGGCATCTCAGCAGGCCCCCTCGCCTGTCTGGGTGCTGCTTTTTTCCGTTTTAGAATAAACAAAGGCTCGGAAAAGCTCACCTACCTTTTAGGGATATTAAAGGTTTAACCTGAAATCATTTCTCTCCAGTCGAGCCTGAAGTCACCTACTCAGTGGCACAGTGGCCCATTCACATGTCTCCGTGCGTTCGCACACATCACACACAGTCTGATGACAGCGTTGGGAAACCACCCATGGTTCTCATGGCGCCCTGCTGAGTGACGGTGCCAGGGACCATTCCCCTGCAATGCGGGGCAGAGTCCCCGAACGCCTGAAAGTCCCAGGCTGTCTGGCGAACCCTCTGAGCAGCCTGGGGGACCCTCAGTGCTCCAGAGTGAAATGTGGGCCAAGGGCCCTCACTCGTGTGGATGGCTTGGCTGTGGAATTCCCAGGGATTTCTCTCGTGGCAAAGGTGGTGGACTTCGCTCCCTCTGGCCACAGCCCGTGGTTTCCTGGGTGACATCAGGCATCCAAAGCCATCTGTTTTTGACAGGATCGAAGCGTGGCAGTAACCTCAGCTGGTTCCTGCGAGTCCACACACCTGCTGTAAGACACTAAACCATGTCAGGCTGGCTCACCCTTGGCCGCAGCCTTTCCGCCCTCCTCTTCCTCCAATAAATGCTCCCTCTGGGTTTGCAAAGTCACTGTCCACACCCGTTTGGGGTGAAAGTGGTCTCCTCTTTCTGCCTCCCTGCAGATGCGTCACACGCCCCCTGCCTCCTCGCAGCGTACCGCAGTGCTGAGCACACGGAAGCTCACACCTGGGACCCTGGGCTCCTCTCCTGGGCTCCAGGTGAGTGGAGTGGTTTCCCCGTCTCCTGCTGGAGCTTGGGGTGCAGGAGCCCCACTGTGTCAGCGGTCATGCCATCCATCACCAACACCCTGAGCGTTTCCGTGAGCTGCGGAATGGCAGAGGCCCACTGCCTTGACTCGCCTTCCCCTCCCGGCCCCTGTCCCTGCAGTGGTCACAGCAGGGTCACTGCAGGCTTTTGGTCTTCTCCTGTGGAGGAAAGTGTGACTGATAAACAGAGCCCTCATTTGAATAAGACAGGAGGTCCTGCAGGTGTGCACCCTCTCCCACCCTGCACCAGGGGGCTTTCCTTCTGCAACAGGGTTTTTTCCCCCCCACTTAGCTATGCCCTACAGCCCTGCAGCAGGGAGGAGGCAGATCTTCTCCACCCCACCGACCCCTCAGCCAGTGAGAAGCCACGGTGCTCCAGCTCCCGGTGTGCCCCAAAGAACACTCTGTTTACAGCGGCTCCTCTGCACCTCCTTTCCTCCGTGAAACGGCGTTCCTCCCCTTCCTTCTCTGGACTTGCACATGCGTCTCAAATTGCTGTTCCTTGTTGTTCCCAAATAAACCCGTTTTGCCAGAGAAATAGCTGGTTGTCTACCTGTTTAGGGTCCACACGAGGGAACACGCACCCCTCACCCAGGCAGTGGGCTATGGAACCCCATCCCACTGCAGCCGGAATTCCTGAGATGCGAGTCCCAGCACCTCCCTTCACGCTCAGAAGGAAAGATCTTTCTGACAGCACCTGAAGTTCCTCTGAACACCGGGGCACGTTTGTCACTCAGAGACCGAAGAGAGGTGCACCCCCACCCCTGCCCCTGCCCCCAACCCCCTCTCCCCCTGCACCACCCGTCCCTGCACTAGGAGTGTCCGAGTCCTTCTTCCTGGGAGCATCGAAATCCTACCTGTCCGCTAGCGCTGTCTTAGCCTCGGACCCACCCTGCTCCGTGCTGGGAGGTGCTCAGAGGCTCCAGGAGGTGTCCTGCATGTGGGAGTCAGCTGGGTGTTGCTCAGATGCCCCCTGGATGGGGAGCAGGCTTGTGGTGGGCCCAGCAATTTCTGGAGCATTCCTTACAAGTCACTGATATACATGAGGGTCAGTTTTTTTCATGACCCTTTGGGGGTGGGTGGCGAGGAGCTCAGTAGGGACCTCTCGAACCTCCAGCCCTGGTGCCTACACGGTGCCCACCCCCAGTGCCCACCGGTGCTGGCAGAGCCGCCTGTGCCTCAGGGGCTGAGGGGTGATCTGGCCTTAGTCACCCAGCCTTTGTGACATAACGTGTCATCCTTGGGGCGCCCGCTGGCCTGGCAGCCGGGTCAGGGAGTGGGAAGGGAGGGGACTGCGACCTCACTGACAGGCTGGCCGGCGGCCTGGGGGCCTCTGAGGCTCTGGGGGCTTCCCCTTGCTTGGATCAGCCAATTCGGCAAGCACTAGTCCCGGGCCTGTCTGGAAAGAAACAGCACACAGCCATTCTGCAGATGGGGACATTGATCGGGCGCAGTGACTGACAATCAGGTGGCACCCCCACCCTGCACTCCGTGGGGGGGTCATTAATGTGCTGGAGACGCCACAGCCAATCAGTACCCCCAGCCACAGCTCTGCAGCTTCATGAACAATCCATGCAGCACCTGGAGGCAGGGAATTTTCATAGCAGCCGCGGTGGCGAATCTGTGAGCGTGGAGGCAAGGGTGCCAGACAGGCCTGGGGCCCGAGGGTCAGGAGGAGGGAGCCCCACACGGCAGGGTCCGAGTGCTGCATGGTGGGCTGCATCCCAGAGGCTGGCAGGTCTGACGGCAGGAGCCCCTCAGCCTCTGCGTTCAAAATAAGAAGCTGAACATGGCGTGGTTTCCTAAGAGCGTCTCTGGACCAGGCTCCCCACCAACAGGAGCGCAGCCCATCCCAGGTGCCCCTCCCCATGCCCCCGAAGCAGTGGCCGTGCACACGCATCACTCAGCCTCCTCCCCCTGCAGCCGATGCCCCCCCACTCTGGGCCACCCCGCCGGTGCAGGAGAGGCTTGGGCAGACACTCCAGACCCTGCTGGTGGGCTGGGTTCCTTCCTCGTTTCCCTTCCTTGACTCTCCATTTCCTTCATTATAAACGGGGGGCAGTGACACTCCCAGGACGTCGTGAGAATGCAACCGGGGTGCACAAAGCCCCCGATGGGCACATTCTGAAATATTAGGCCTCCTTTATCACCCCCCCTCCCTGGGGACTCCCATGTCAGTCCCACTCACCAAGTGGGCTCACCGCTTGCTCCTCCACGAGGAAATTAATTTCTTCATCCGAATTTTATTTCAGACACACGCTGGTTATGGAGCAATCAGGGATGAGAGGCGTTCGGGTGATTTAAAACGAGAAGGCGGTTGTTTCCAAGAGAGCCCACACGTTAGCCTCTCGGCACCGGAGTCTGGTCACCGCACTGTTGTTTAGGTGTTTGAGCTTGGTCTCTGGGCGTTGATCTGAGCGCCGCTAGCCTCTCTGACCGTCTCCGCCGCGCCGGTGGTCTCCCTCTGCTTCAACGGTTGGGGTTTCTTCCCTTCTTTGTTGATGTTTCTCCTTTGGTGCATTTTGATATCTCAGAGGTCTGCATCCTTGGTTCGCCTGGTTCATGCCTTATACACACTCGTCACTGGGCAGTGAGGAGGGGCCCCTCATCTCCGGGGGCAAGGCTGACCCGCCCTGGGGACTGTCCCCCGTGGTGGCCCTTTTAACGGCCACGGTGCTGGTTGCTGATTTGGGAATATTAAACTGAGGCGCAGAATCATTCACAACACATTCGTTTCATGGGGAACACAGTCAGCTTAAGTGCCAAACACAACTATTAAAAGAGGAGCCCCGTGCACGGGTGGGGCTGGGGCGTCCTAGCCGGGAGGTGGCCGCAGCTGCAGCCATGGGTCCTCGCTGCCTACTGCACTAGCTCCCCCTGTCCCAGCCACGTCCTCCCAGATGCAGGGACAACTGTCGTCTGTAAGTGCTCTCCAGGTGGCTCTCCACCTCACCTCTCCAGGCCAGCCCGGTGGACAGGCCCCTCCAAAGCAGGCCTGGCCCCGGGCAGCTGCTCCCACCCTGAAAGCTCAGCTCCCAGGGCTGCCCGGCAGGTGTCCACCGCTCCATCGCCCAGACCAGCTGCATGTGCGTCGCCCCGGCCTCTCCTTCGCCACCGGCAGAGACGTCCTTGGGGCTCCTAGTCCTCCGTGTCTGACAGAATTCCTCCTGCTTCCCTCTCACTCGCCTCCTCCCACTGCCCGGGCCCATTCCCTCTCCCAGGAGGCCCCGCAATGGCTCCCAAGACATAAGCTCATTGTGCTCCTTCCCCACCCTCACCAGACCTGTTCTCTGCTCTGCTGACAATCGTGTTCCTGGGAAGCAAGCTGCATTCCACCTCCTCACGTTGAAATTCTTGCAAAGGGTCATTGGGCAAGTCCTTCTGACCTGGCCCTGCTCACCCGGTCTCCCCTCCAGCCTCTGATGCACACCGCCCGGGCCGTGGTCCTGCCCTGCCCAGAAGCGCCTCTGTCGGTCGGGAGAACTTCCATCAAGACCAGCCCCAGGAATCAGCCTTCCCCACTTGCTCCCTGGCGGCCCTTCACGGGCCCTTTGGTGCCCAGCCTGCTTTTCTCTTATTGGCCTGAGAGTATTTTTTTTTAATCTACTTGATGGCTCACTTCAACCTGGACTTCTTAAGGGAAGCGACTGTCTCTTGTGTGCCCCTTGTCCCTGTAACAGCCTTCCCTGGGGGAGGCATCCTGTAAATATTCAGTGAACGAACAAAGGGACAAATACCAAAAACCTTCTACATTCAGGACACTCCTTTTGTTTTATATTTTACACACGTTGTCCCACTTAACCCCCCCCCAATAACTTCACAAGAATGACTCCGTCTCCCAGTTTCCCACACTAACCACTGAGTGACCACTGAGGCTCAGAGCTGTCACGTAAGCTCGCTGTTGTCACCCACTGGCGTTCAAAGTACTTTAAACTGGGTTCAAGTTTTAAAAATCCATTATACAAGCTGAGAATTCGACTTCATTGCGAGAGAAGAAATATAAGTTTCAAATGAATGTCACTAGTCAAATTAACAAACGATAACAAGAACGTCATCTGGGTTGAAGTTATTTAGATCTGGGGTCCCCAAGCTTGGGGATGTAGACCAGTACTGGTCCGGGCCTGTTAGGAACCGGGCTGTGCAGCAGGAGGTGAGCTTGAATGGAACACACTTGAATCATCCCCGAAACCACCCTTTGCCCCCATCCATGGAAAAACTTGTCTTCCACGAAAACGGTCCCTGGTGCTAAAATAGTTGGGGACTGCTGATGTGGAGCATGCTTTTTGATTTGTTGCATTGTGTTCCATTAGGACACTGGGCAGGCGCCACTGACCGGGAATACCAGCAGTGCAGTCCCCGGCACGGGCCACAGCTGGTTAAAACCGTCTCCGAGCCGCCTCCTCCCAGAAGCAGCAGTGACGGTTCTGGACCCAGGAGGGACCATGGAGCGCTGCCGGGTGGGTGTCTGACCCAGAGGTAACCTACCCGTCAGTCGGATCACAGACCGTGGGGTGGTCCACACGACGGGCTCCGTTAGTATGGCCATGGGAAAGCAGCCAAGCTGGCCAGTCTTCTTCGTTTGGAGTCATCAGTGAGCAGGGCGGGAGTCAGCCACGAAGGACAGGCGACTGCGGAGGACACGGGGAGAGAGGTGAGCCCCCGGGGACCTCAGGGACCTATCCCTTTGTAAAGGGTTAGTGCCCCCACCCTGGTGCTCGCACAGGCCCTGTAGCCCAGGGACTGGGGTGTTGCCTTTCTCGGGGTTCTAAACACCTTTCTCGTGACACTGAGTTCAGGGTGTGGCCACGGTGGCAGGGATCGGAGGCTTGACAGAGGCTGGCGGAGTCATTGACAAAAGGGTGCAGCCACGTGACAGCAAGCCAGTGCTGACAGCTGGCAGAGAGCCCTAGCCTGGCATCCCGTGGGCTTCTCTCTGGGATTCTCCGAGCACCCTGAGTGCACAGCGACTGGCTTCCCCAGAGAGTGGTCTAGAGAGCAAGGCGGAAGCTGCAATTTTCTCTGCGATTCCCCGGGCTATCCTGCCCCGTCACATCCACGGTGTCCCTGCGGTTCCACAGGGGGGCCTGCCTACTCAGTGCGGGGTGGGCACGGTCAGGGGCGGGAGCCCCAAGAGCCGAGAACCACCTGGAGCTGTCTTGGAGGTGGGCCCCACTCCAGGAGAGAAGGCTGGGGGTGAGGTCAGCCAGTCCTGCACGCCCTACGACCCTGAGAGCCTCTGACTCACCTGGACACGTGGACGCAATGATAGGGCACTTCCGCTCGAAACGCCACTGCATTTGAGTTGGCCTGAGAGAGTGTGTGTTCCGCATGTCTGGCATAGCCCACAAGCACATGGTGGACAGGCAAACAGACAGACAGACAGGTGTCAGCAGGAGGGACAATGGGAGTGGGGATGAATGACTAGCTCTGGTTTAGGTGTCCTGATAGCGCTGCTTCCTGGCTCACCGTCATTAGTTGTGAGTTTCTGAAGGCAAAGGCCACATCGCCTGCTGACTTCTGTAATCTGGTGACTGAATACAAGTAGCTGACATCTCTATACTTTTATCATTTAGATCCTTTCAGATGACACTAACAGATGCTTCAGAGAGACAGTCCGGGGTTCCAGGAAGTCTGGATCGGCTCTCACGAGCAGCTGAAGCCTGGGAGGCGGAGGAAGGAAGGCGTCACACTGAGCACAGTGCTCTAGACTCTAAAGAAAGTCCGACCGAGCCTTTGGTGGGTCCTCGCAACGGCTGAAAGTTTGGGCTGTTGTGGAAAAAACGTGGGTCGAGGGAACTTGTATACAGATATAATCAACGTTGCAGGCCTGCTAGAAGTTGAATCAAAGGAATTTCAAATAAACTGATTGATGCGGCTGAATTAAATATTTATGTTAAAACTTTTGAAGAAGAAAGAAACCAAATGCATACTAACCTAAGATGAAACGACCAACACACTTAAAGATCGGCTGAAAAGTCTCCAAACTGAAAAAGCTCCACTGTAGTTAGAAAGTAAAAACAGAAAAGTAGAAGCAACCCCATCCACTGGGGACGGCAAACTGTCTCAGAAATGCATCAGGAATGCACATGAATTTTTACCAGATATTTGATTTAAGGAGAACTGACCCTGTAAAAATAAAGGAGGCATTTTCCAAAGCACATGAGATATGGTGCATGCAGAGATGCAGAGATCCATGAAACACAAGCCGAAACTTACTCAGAAATACTCAGAAGCGGCTATTTTCGAAGGCAGCTCACTCCCTCGAGAGAAGATGAGTGAAAGTGGGCTGAGAGCTCTGTGGACTGAGAGTCATGTTACCTTAAGACAACTAAAAAAAAAAAAAAGACATGCATCAAACAAGACAACATTAAGGAAGAATGAAAAAGTTTCAAGTAGCATCCACAGATTTAATATTACAAACAGCATGTTTGGCAGAAGCCCCAGGGATGGTAGGGGAACCATCAGGTTGACCAGTTGCCCAGGAAGAAGGGGTCTCAAGCTGGGATGTTCTGGACACAGCATCCTGCTCCCATGCAGAGTGGGCACCACCCACCCACAATCCCCATCAGGTCCACCCTGTCCCCATGTGGCAGCTCCCCGCCAAGAGCCAAGCAGAGCTTGTCTGGTGCACCTGCCAGTGGCCCGCCAGGGTCCCTCATTCCATTTCCCCTCCCACCCAGACATGGGAAGGTGATGCTGACCAGAGGTCACTTTAGCCTGCTCCTGGGTCCCTAACTCAGCAGGAGACTCCCAGGTCTAACACGCCTCTCTGCCTCCTGCCCCGCGGCCAGCCGGCGGCCTGGCTCCGAGGCTGGCATTCGCCTTTGGTGCAGACTGTTCCCCATGTTGCTCAAGGCTTCTCCCAAGAGAGGGTCTACACTTCCTCTAAGTCCATTTTTCCCAGGGGGAAGAGAGAGAAGCGTTACAACTATTAGTTATTTGCTGTAAGTCCCATAGCCTATTGAAAAGCATGTGTGACTCAAGAGCTAATTATACTAGAAAATAACTATTATAACTAGTATATCTAGTTAGTTGTATTATACGTGGAGGACACTTTGCAGTCTCATATAGACCATAATAAGGCCAGGGACAAGACATCCTGGCAGCCTAGACCTCAGCAATAGCAGGTAAAACTACCCTGCAGGTGAAGTGTTTGGTGACCTGCTTACGTTCAAGCCGCTGGAGTGCACTGTAGTCTCACCGACATCATCTGCCTCAGCGTCCCCCGCCTTGATGGGACATGGCAGTCTCTGCACAGAAGGCGTGGCCTGCCACAGTCTGCTGACCTTGCGGGCAGTGACAGGCGCATGGGTGCATGCTTCCTTCCATGCTTCCTTCCTAAGTCCTGTCGCGGAGGCACCCGTGGGTGCACAGAGGAGGAGGTCCGCTCTCTCCAACAGACTCTCCACAGCGAACACAGCCAATGCAGTCGATGAAGCAGAGCGTTCCCTGTAACCTTGAGTCCCGCCCGGCTTGGTGATTACTAAGTGCGGCTGGAGGATCAGAGCGTCACTGGCAAAACAAGCACCCAGGCACCGCCAAGCTGGTCCCGCCGTCGAGCTGCGGCAGAGACGCAGGAACACACTATCATTACACAATTTGTTGCAGATAAACCCCCAATTACGCTCCCCCTGCATTTTCTGCTCAGTGTACTTTCCGCACGCTCTCCCCGCCCACCACACAATCGCTCCTGTGTCTCCCGAGCGCTGTGGGTGTGTGAGGGCTGTCTCTCTGCCACGCTCTGACCAGTTACAAGTGCAGAAAAACAACAGCCCTGGGTTGAGTGGTTTCAGGTGTCCCTCAGCAATGTGCTGGAGGGGACAGTCATCCACGGAAGGCATGGTGTGGACTGCTCCTTGTCCTCGGGAGGGCCACAGAAGAAGGGGCAGCTGGATGGGAGGGCACGGAGCATGACTTCTGGCCCCTGCGGGGTTCACACACGTGAACCTGTGGTGCTGAGCCCGCAGGCCTCTCTCTCCAGTACGTGTTTAATCAGAACAGCACACAGCCTGTGGTTCTGTGATGTCCTCGCCCTCTTCTCTCCATGGAAATCATGTTTTCACATGCATTTTTAATGACGAACAAATACCATTGTTAAGTCATCTTTGGGTTGTATTTTGTCTTTCCAAGATAAAATATATGTTGCTATAATGTTAATATAATTTACGTCAAGGGCAGGGCATTTACCTCCTTTCTCTCTCATGTTTTCCTTGGTGCTAAGAGCACAGCGGGGACCTGGTGGCCTAGGTCTGGTGTCAGGTGCTGGCCAGCATGCCACACTCTGCGTTTGAGGCCCAGTGTCGCCCGCGACCTCAGCAGGCACAGCAGTTCTACCCACGTGCTTTCACAAGAGGCTTTCATGAGCATTAGCTGCATTTTTTTTTTACAATCATCCTCTAATTTAAGTGAGATGCCTATGCTGGCCAGCTGACGTAAGTCTTTTTAGTAGTTAAGGGGCTTCCCAAAAGCATTGCTCCTAGCTCAGGGGCCAACCGGAAACAAGAAACCGGGCGTCTCACTGAGAACTCAAAAGAGCGTTTCCACATCCCTGCCTATTAGCGTCCACAAGGCAGCAGACACTGGACCAGAGATTCCGGGCTAGCCGACGCCACGCAAGCTCCTCCCGTACGGTGGACCACTGACGCAGGAAATAGCCGTGATGCTGCTTTACCTGGTTTTTGTGTTTGTTTGCCTGAAGTCAAGAGGAGCCCTGCTGAGCCGGCTGCAGTTTTTAAGGTTTGAACAGTGGAGGACAGGCGATAGTCCTACGGAAGCCAGAAGCCGCACCCAGGCCGGAAAGGACCTTGGCTGCTCGCCCGTGCCTCGTTCTGACTGCCTTCTCTCCAAGGCACAGGCCCTAGGGGGACCTTGGCGACTCGGCCCTTCCCATTTCTCAGTCGTGGGAAACGAGGTCAGAGGGCCACAGGTTCCCACCAGTGTCAGGACTAATCCCAGCCCCCAGGACACTTCCTTCAGAAGCCTCTCCTCTTGGCCTCGGCTCCCTCTCATCCACCTCCTTCCGAACGTGCACCATCCACTCACCGGTGTTTGGCCTTCCGAGAACCCAGACTTGCAATGACTCTGTGCAAAAAGTAGTACATGGAGTCGCGGTGTGTGGTTTTGAGCCAGTCCTCTGCTAGGGGCTCCAGTGGGCACCCTTTGACCGTGGCCTTGGGGCTTCCCAGCCCCTTTTCTGTGTCTACGTGGACAATTAGAATCTGGGGCTGCTGGGCACGGGAGAGTATCCCCAAACTGTCCCCTCTGGGGCTTGGTGCTGGTGACCCAGGCACCTTGTGATTTTCAGTGATTTCAGACATGCACATGCAAAATGACCATAAGCACACACAGGTCACACAGATACATTTGCAACTCACAGGGTGCACACAGTGTGCACACATACACAGCACTCACATGCAGCTCATACATGCACACACGTGTGTTCACGCACATACCAAGTGCACACACAGCTCACACACATGCATGCACATGCACACACCTTGCTTACACACAAACACACAGCTTACACATGCACACATCGTCACTCACCCATACAGCTCACACATGCACGGACACACACTCTCTCCCACAAAACTCACACATGTACACACAACCACACAGCTCACATAACCACACAGCTGGCACATGCACAAACACACACCCACACAGATTGCACAGTGCACACATACATATAACTCAGCACATACACATGCATAAACACACAGCTTGAACATACATGCACACCCCCACAGCTCACACATGCACACACACCCACACAGCTCACACATGCTCACACATGCACGCACACCCACACCGATCCCACAGTGCACACATGCAGTTCACTCTGCACATACATATGCACATGCAACCACACAGCTCTCACACACACAACCACACACACACAGCTCACACACAGCTCACACATGCACATGCAACCACACAGCTCACACATGCACAAACAGCTCATACATGCATACACACACACACACACACATTGCTTCCAAGCTGTGTCGTCTGTTCTGTGACCAGCTCTGGCTGACTGATCTGAGGAATCAAAAGTCGGGTGGGAGCTCTGTCGCATCTGAAATCCACGGAGAGACACCGTTTCGCTGAGATCTTGAAACTGTCGGGTCCTCCCTCAGACTTGAAACCACGCACAGATATTACACGGCCAGTCTGACACGTGGTGTCTGGCCTCCTGGGAAAGAAGTAGCAGAGGAGAGAGCAGGCTTTGCCCCCATGATTTTCCAGGGGCGAGGCGGGGCCCTGCCGTGGGGAGGGCTGGCCTCGAGGGCACCCTGGCCGGTCTGCCTCCTTGAGGGTCTCCTTTCCCTCCAGCCTGCCCTGCCTCCTGCGCCCGCACACCTGACCCCTTGACCCAGGGCTAGAAAGGCACCTGGGAACAAAGACTGTTCCGCACCATCCGCCACAGCATGTTAATGCTTCATTAGCATTTCTTTTCTCTCGGAGGCTGACTGGCAGCTCAGTCAGGATAGCAGCGGAGCTGATTTTCATTATTTTTTCCAACCTGCCCAGCTCCTCGTGCTGCCTCTTCCTGCTGTAAATCAGCCAGAATGGCTCCCCGCATTATTACCAGAAGGGCTCAGCAGTCTCTAATTACTCTAAAGAATTTCTTATCTTTTCTTCCTAAAGCTGAGATTTCAGAGAGACAGGGAGAGAACCATAATTAACTGTGCAGCTGGGAGCTGTCTGCAGAGCCAAGGGTGGCAGCCCCTCCTGCCGGCTGGGCTGCGTGGGGGCACCGGGTGCCTTCCTGCTGGGGCGTCTTCAAAGCAGGGAGAGCGAGGTGCATGACTCCAAAGGTTTTGGGGTGCCCCTCAGCGTCCATTTGAACAGCGAGGTGACTGGAGAGCAGATATGTGGTAGCTATGGCCCACACCGGCCTCAGCACGTGCTCCCATGGGCCCGGGTCCCAGGAGGCGGGAGGCCCGGGGGGCAGCCAGGTTGTGGGATCCCTCGCCGGGGCGGCGCAGCCCCGAGGTGTGGCTGGTGCGTCCCTTGCCAGGGGACATCAGGGAGCGTGGCTGCCCCAAGGGATGGCTGTCCCCTCCACGTGAGAGGAGAGGAGAGGAGAGCCACCGTGTCATCAGACGAGCCAGAAGGAGGCACGACCTCACCAGCCTGGAGGCACGCAGCCTCGTCACTCATCCCTCGAGAGAAAAAGCTTCTTCCTGGTCTGGGGACTTACGGAGGGAGCCAAGTGCAACCTCGGGGTCTTCCTGGTCATCAGTCTTTTCTCCGTCTCCCCAGACTCGAACCTGGCTGTCTCTTTGCCTTGTATCACTCTGACCAGTCTCAAACGGACTATTTCCTGGAAGTAAAGACATGGAAGTGACGACAGAGCACAGCCCGCAGCGAACAGAAACACGTCCAACAGCCGGAACCCAGAGGCACAAGCTTCACGTTCTCCGTGGGGTGCCCTTCCATCCGACAGCTGGGGTCCGTGACAATGGAAGAGACCAGGGCTCTGTCCCTTAGCCCCGGTGTACTTGAGACCGCTGTCTTTGCAGGGGTCCCCCCAGCGACCCTCGTGCAGGATCATACAGGATCCACAGGGGCCCCAGCTCTAAGGCGGGGACAGCCTCAGCTAGTGGGCTGGGATGATGCAGCCCCCTGGAAGCTGTTACCTGGCTCCCCTGCAGATAGCAGAATGGCGCGGTGTTTTTGTGACGGGTGTGCCCAGGCTTTGCAGTGGGAAAGTGCCCACCTGGGACAAGCCAAAGCCCCCGTGTGTCCTTCAAATCTTGACCACCACGCTGCATGGCGCAGTCTGGAAAAGCCAGTGGCCACCCCCTCTGCTTGGATAGCCTGCCGAGCAGGTGGACTGGGGACCCAGCAGACCTGGGCTCCCGGGACACTGGCAGCAAGAGGGCCACTTCAGAGTCGTGCCAGGTGACCCAGACATCACACAGGCTCAGGAGCCCTCCTGGGCCTTGTGTGGGGGCTGATCAGTGTCCAAGCTGCAGATTCTGTGGGGAAATCACAAACTCCGAGCGGGGCGTGCAGCGTGTCTGGCTGGACAAGAAGGAGGCGTGGGGCCCCGGGGACGGCCCAGCCACCCGGCTTTCCACCCTTTCATTCGCCCGGAGACCGGGGTCTTGTGGCCAGCGGCCTCAAAGGGCTCACAGGGCTCACAGGGAGGGTCTGTGTGCGCACGAGGGGTTGAGTGGAGGCAGCGCAGTGAACATCGGAATTCATTCTGCAAGCGCAGCTGCTGAGCACACGGGTTAGGGTTAGGCTGGAATCTGCCCCTGGGTGGAGACAAGCTCTCTCTCAGCAACTCTGGGGCTCTCCGAATCGAATTGCCTTCCTCCTGAAGGGACATGTCACTCACTGCCCCCTAGTCCATGGGATTCTTATTTAATGAGGACCCTGTGCTTCGACCAGAATTCCTCCAAAGTCCATCGCTATTTGATCTATGGTAGAGAAACACGAATCCCTCACTCCTCGCTGAATTCAGCATCAGGTCTGCAGAAACTCCACGGGCCTGCAGTTCCAGGGTGGTGGTAGAAAACGGTACGACAGGAGTGGGGTGCCCAGGATCCAGTTGCGCTGGGATTGAAAGCATGTGGCGGGACCCTGCAGTATCAGCCCAGGGGAGAGGCGTGGCGCTGGCTCCTGCATTTTGGGATGAGAGTGATCGTTGTGGCCGTGGCTCCTGAAAGGATGCGTGAGCACCGCGGATGGATCTGCCAGGAGCACTGCGTCTGAGAGTAGATGCGCAACGCCGGTTGGTGACATGAAATCCGCGTCATCATGAGAACAGCAAGAGGGTCAGCGGTCCCCTGCCCACTGCCACAGTGGGTTCCAAAGGCACCATACAGGTACGTGCTGTCCGCACTGAGACGGGGTCTCTGTCTTCCCTACAGTGATGGAGCCAGCCCATGCAGCCCACCCGCGGTGCCTCGGAAGTCTATGTCCCGCGCATGGATTTCCGCTCAGCGCTGCACCCGGCTCGGGTCCGACTCCGCCAACTGCAAATGTTGTCTTGCCTTCTTGAAAACTCGAAGATTGCGTCATGAACCAGGAGACTTGGAGGCTACCTCGGCGTTTCCTTGGGAAACCCCTTCACACCTGAGCATGTGAGGCTGCCCACCCACAGAAATTTAACGCCATCCGAACTTCAACGAGGCTCTTCTGGCACTGCAATCGAACGCATTCATGGCATCGAACAGGAATGCCAAAGTGATGAGAAGGAGACTAGGATGTTTTCTATCGTATCTATTGCATATTACCTTTTCACTGTATATTATTTTTCTATTAATTATTTCATGTGTACTGTGGACACCATTTTTAAGTACTGTGTATCTGGAGCAAGATTTATTTCAGAGGAAATGTATTTCTAAACCTGAATAACAAAATAATAGAAAAACACGATCTGATTCATAAAAGTTTAACTTAGACTCTGTCGAGAGGCTGCCTTATTTTTAGTAAGGGTTATAATATTATTTTGTGGACAAGGAAGGTGTTCAAGATAAAAAGATACAGGTGTTATTTTTTCTTTCAGTGTTTATTTGCTAAAGGCCTTTTGTTTTAAAGGTCCCTGTCAAAATGTAAATCTATTGTGTGACAGAAGATGACACTCTTCACATTAGAGTCTCCTGTCACCTATTTGTCATATCCCCTGACCAGGCACTAGGCACCGAGGGAGGTTTAGAACGACTGGTCCCGGGGCTGGTGACCATTAGAGATGACTTCGGAGAGAGAAGAAAACTTCGGGGGGGCAGGTAGGACACGTGGGGATGCAAGTGTTCCTCACGTCCGGGATGGATGCTGGAGGATGTTGCCGTTGTCGTGGGAACCAGCCAGAATCCCTCTCTTTTACCTGGAGCTGGGCCTGCGTTCCAAGATGGCAGAACCCACTGTCAACACAGAACCGTGGACAACAAGACATACCTGAAACAGCGGATTTTCTCAGGGGAAAGCTTGGACATTAAGGAATGGGCTAAATCCAAGTCAACGCAGTCCCACGCATGTGCTGCGTGCCTTCTCTTGTCCAGGGGGGGAAAGGGCCAAGGTACAGACAGAAACACCCAGATGCTACACTTCCTCACCTCTGATTTTCAGTTCAGGGGGGACTCAAATGCGTGTCTCTGTCCCTCCAGACACAGTAGGACCGGCAATGGGGTCTTGAAGTGCATGTTTATCTCACAAGCTCCTGGGAAGCAGGAAGGCCTTAGCTTCCGACCCCCGTGTGCTGACGCCAATCGGCACCTAAACTGCAGGCAGCCGATATCATCACGTGCACGTTAAAGGTCCTAAGGCAACGGAATTTAGAGCATTGAATTAGGTGGGACAGGTGTTGTATACCATTTTCTGGGGCCAGCGGTCCATGAGCTGTGCTTTGCACACCAGACTCGTGTGATGTCCCACCTGGCATGGCTATGTCGGGGTGGAGTATTGGTGTGCACATAAAACCTCACAGGCTTTCTGACAGGACATTGTACAAATCACTAAACTTCTATGTTGCCTCTTCTCTCTCCCAAGAAACAGTTTTCCAAACCTCAAGACATCTAATCTAGGAGAAACCACCACTCCTATGGCGCAGGCAGCTGAGCTACGAAGCTTGCTCGCCTGGAACCTAGGGCAGCCAGCTTCCCCCCCCCCCTCCCGTGTGGTGCCCTGGACTCTTGGGGTGGCTGCCCGGCGGAACAAGGGGCTGGTGCAGCTGGGCTCTGGGATCTAACAGAGAAGACAGACGCCGCCAGTTCGTGAGGCGTAGCACCTGGGGTGGGAACACAGCTGCCCACACTTAAAGTCTCAACAGGAATTAAGTGCATGAAACAAGTAGAATAACACAAATTTCAACTGGTATAAACTCTTTTCAGCACGGAGTCTCACACTGCCAAACACTCTCTGGCGTTGAAAAAGTGTAGGGAACAATTTGAGATGTGTCTCCAGGGTTATGAAGTTCACGGATGACGATAGCTCTACAGACCAGTGCTTCTTAAATATGGGTTGCAGAGCTCCATCGGAACCCTAGGTTTTGGGGTCCCTCCCACCAGAATTGCTGGCTCACTCCAAAATGCCCCACAGATCTGGGGTGGGGCCCCCAGACTGCCTTGTTAATAAGCACTGCTGTTTTCCCCACTGACTCCCCTCTCCTGGGGTGGAGTCCTGTGCAACCCGATGCCTAGTGGGGGGCACGATCACAGGGGGGACGTGGGCCTCGGAAGACTCGAGTGTGTTGGACGGAGAGTGTCCCGAAGACTGGTCGGCGTTCACCTTGGCAGTGCGTGGCTCTGACGGAAACAACGCCCTGGATTCCGTGCCTCATCAGCACATGGGTCGGGGGCCACGTGACTAGAGCGCACCACTCCTCACTGGAGCAGACGCACGCCCAGGGGTGGCATGAGTGTGGGGTTTGTGCGTGTCGGGCTCTGGGAAAACAGCTGCTCTGGAGCATCAGGGGTTTGCCTGCCCTTTCTTCACGGCAAAACTGCTAATTTGTAAACAAACACTGAGCAAAAAACAAATTAAGGGGTAATGTTTATCTTGACAGTAAAGAAATCTGTGAAGGGCTGGAGAGTGACTCTGTTAGGCCTTGAGGCCGTAGAGCCTACACCACAATCCCTTACTCGCAGCTTGAGAGCCGTCACAGACAACGCCTGCACTGTCTGGGTGGCTGTCTCAATAAAACTTTATGTGCAGTATAGGCAGTGGACCAGCTGGGCCCTCGGGCTGGCGTCGGGCGGTGCATGAATATCCGGGGCTCCCGTGGCTGCTCAGTCATTCTTCCTGGGATGCTTCTGTGTCTGATGCGTGGCTCCTTTGGCCCAGCCCGCCCCCTGTTGGTGGCCCCGTTCATTGCTCTGGATCCGCTCGTTCGACATCGGTGTTCCTGAGTCTCAACACCAGGCGCTCTGGGCTCTCGGCACGACCGCTCCCTCCCCCAGAACTTCATGACAGCCGGTGGCCCGAGGACCCCTGCACTTCAGTCTCTGTGCAACCTTCCCCCTGGAGTCCAGGTGAAGACACGCTCTGCCTTCTCGGCGTCTCCCACCCAGAGGCCCGAAGACCCTGGACGTTCATCCTGGGTTCCCGTCGCCTCCTCCGTCCTCTCGTCCAGTTTCCTGTGACGAATGACGCCCGGTGGGGGGCAGCGCCAAGGGCTCACCCTGCCCCCCCAGCCGGCCACATCCCGTTAGGGCCCATGTCCTGTGCACTTTTCGTCCTAAATAACTCTCAAATCAAAGCACTCCTTTTCTGGATAAAAAAGAGAAAACACTCTTGAAGATATTGTTATCGTTTTGTTATGAATGTTAAACCTGCTCCTTCACAAACAGCTGGGAACATGCAGAATAAAACAGAAGTGCTGAGCAACCCCCCACAGTGAGCACTGCAGCCCCAGAGTCACCCCCAAGTCTGAGACACATTTTCTCAGGACAGCTGCCTGTCATGTGAATGTACCTTCCCAAATAATTCTGTACTGACAGTCCCTAGCAGCCAGTTCAGCTGGTGCTCCGTGGTTTACTGGATGGGCCTGAAAGTACTTCGACTGAGGGCAGGGGTCCCCACAGGCACGAGGGTGTGGCACTAGGGTGTCCCAGAGATCATGGGGTTCCGTGGGCCCGATGGCCTTTTCAGAATGATTTGAGTTGTGACTTGGAGAGATGAGCAATTTTAACCAGTTTGCATTTTGGTCTTGGGATTCAGGCCCCATAAACCAAGTGGGAGGCTGTGCGGAAACGCGAGGTGCTGAGAGGTCTGCGGTCTCCGCTGCTGGGGAAGGAGGAGAAGCCGCACATCAGAGGTCCAGGCATGACTGCTGGCCCAGGAGCCCCAGCAGGGTCTGTACACCTCTGGCCCCGGCCCAGCCTGGCTGGGATCGCGGCTTCGAGGCACCTGCTGTAGCCTTAGGCAAAAGCCTCCTGAGGCTGCCTCAGCTTTTCTCCATCCTGAGAATGACTTTCTAAGTGGCTGTGCTTCCCCTTACCCCTCAGTGGCTTCCCTCATCCTGGGGCAGGATGGAGCCCCAACGCCTCAGCCCTCAGACACGGGTGCAGAGCGCTGCCCTGGCCCCAGCTGCCCGCCCCAGCCCATCCCTGCCCGCAGCTCTGGGCCTCCCGCAGGTACAGGGCCTGCACGATGTGCACCTCCACGCCGCCTGCTGCTTCTGCAGCCTCAGCCTCCGTCCTGGCCTCACTTACCTAAGACCTTGCAGCTAGTTCTTGTAAAACTCTCCGCAGTTCCTGAGTTCCGGATGTTGTCTAACGAGTACACTGAACCAACAAGGGAAGTGGGAAGGCACTCATCAAGGGAGAGCAGAGGGCAGCCAGTGGGGGCGGGACGAGTGGAGGGATGCGGCTGAAAGGGAAAAGGACTCATCGACATGGACTACAGTGTGGGGATTGCTGGGGGTGGGGGGATAAGGGGACTAAATGGTAATGGGAAAAACACAATAAAGATTAAATTAAATAAAAAATAAATGCACACAGGGAAAGGATGACATGTATGGACCGTAAAAGAGGGTGAACATTTCGGGTGCCTTTTCTTTCCCTTTATTGTGCGTGTTCTCTGAGAGAGCATACGGCAGTCATGGGCAATTTCAAAACTCATTGTGGGTGTACGAAACCTCCTCTGGGTCCCCCCACCCTGTCTGACTCTGGCTGCCTTCTCTCCACCATTCACAACCACAGCCCTCTCAGCGCACGCCTGCTTCGCTGCTCTGGTCACGCTGTGGCGGTCTGCCCATGAGTCCATCTTGCTGGCCAGACTGCGGCCCATGTTAGTGGTTGGTGCCCACCTGTCTCCTGTACCAGAGCCCCCGCCGCCAGCCCAGCACCCGATACAGAGCCCCATGAACAGTAAATGAAATAACCAGCGTATATGACCAAAACCTACCGAGACCCAGGGCGGCTTAGGCATGAGGGGCTTTCCTGCCATCACCTGGCTGGGTGGGCCTAGGGCAGCACCCCCCCGACAAGGCAGCATTTCCGTCCCCTTCCCCAGCACAAACATGCTGGCACTCTCAGCGTGGAAGCTGTCTAGGAAAATCCAAGTAATAGCGGAGTGTGGATAGACTTCATGAATATTCATGAGCCAAGGGTCTCAGCAGCCAAGCTAAGCACAGAATTACAGCAATTATTGGAATGATTTACACACACACAAAAGCCAGCCCTGAGCAGAATTGTCAGGAGGCTGGAAGTCGGCTGCCCCTCATGCCTGGCTCCCTTTCAGAGCCCCTGCAGGTGCTCGGCTCTCTGCCCACCCGGGGGTCCCGGGCCACCCCCGCAAGCAGCCTGCCTCCCGCCCTCACACCTAGTGACAGGTCCCATGTGATAGAAGCCTTCCCCTCCAAACTCAATGGGCTCTATCCACCCAGAGCTTAAGTCGATAACCAGGCGACTGGCAAAGGAGTCTGATTCCGACGTGTGTTCAGAGAAGTCCTCCCTGCTCTGCCAGAGCAACATCTGTGGTTGCCGTTCAGCCTGATTGCAAGTCCTTTTGTGGTGAGCTTCCTTAACTCGGGTCCCGGTATGGGAGGCTAAAAATAGATTTGGTAAATAGTTAAATAGATGTTGAAGGGTGGTAAGAGATGGAAGAGGTACTTCAATATCACAGAACCTCGCTGCAGGAGGAAACTGGGCAAACCAGTTAGTTCTGTGTCTCCCCACGGAGTTTCTCGTGAGGCTGGGCGGGGACCGAAATGTTCTGTCACTTAAGTCAGAGGCATAGGACGGGTTAACGCTATTTACAGAAAGAATATCTGAATCTTCTCTGCGAATCTCTAGAAAGTAGATCCAGCGCCCTGTTCATCACTCCCTAACTTCATGTGTACAGATCCTCGTAACGACGCAGCTGTTAGTGGCTTTAAGATTTTCTGCTCCGGGGAACGCGGTGCAGACAATGCTATTCTGGTCCCACCCTTGATGATAGTATTTCCTCACTGAAATGTGGTTACAAAAGCACTAATAATCATGCAGGGAATTATTTATTTTATGCTTTTAAATCAATAAGCTGAAAAATGATATGCATTGCTGAGGATGCCCAGTGTTGGGAGACATCACGGAACACGAGGGCCGCTGGGCAGGGCCCCGGCTGCTGGGTGTCTCTCGAGGGAGGTCTTCCCCGGGGTTTCATTTCCCGCCTTCTGTTGCTCACTGTCCCAGCACAGAATCAGGCCCCAGAAAGACAGTCTTTAGAACTCACCACCGCTTCCAAATTCGGAGCAAAGAGAATGCCACCCTCACATTGGCCACACCTGTCCACATGCCCTTCCCCTCCACACCTGTCCTCCCTTCCTGCAAGGACAACACGTCGTCAGGCAGGGACAGGCCAGCGTGACCTGTGGACGGCGGCCTGTGCTCCAGAACGGCGGGCAGCTCCGAGCAGGACAGGCCCCGCCTGCCCAAGGGCGTCTCTGGCAGGAAGAGCAGAAACAGACCCTCAAATGGATTGTCTTTGAAATCGGACAGTGATCACAGTGAGGAGGATGGCGCTTGGGCTTTGCATCACTGGATTTGAATCTGAATTCTCAGTAAATTTCATTTTGATTGTATTTTATGAACAATATCAGTCCACACAGATTGGAAATAAAAAATAAGTAAGTGGCAGAGCCCTGCTGATCACAGTGCCCTGGGCCCGACAGGGCACTGCAGGGAGAACCTGAGCCCAGGAGGGCTAGGGATCTGGGGCACGAGGCCCTCTCGGGGCTGCTGAGTTGGGGGACACATTCTAAATGGGGGTTCCGGCGTGTTCAGTCAAGTCTCCCCAGGAAAAAAGCCGGGATCTTTCTTCCCTGGCTTTTCCAACCACGTCAGTCTGAAACGCTCTTCGCCCTCGTGAGTGAAGTGAGCGCCCAGATGTGCGGCCGATCGGGTCACCGGCTGCCCCCCGCGCACCCTCGTCCCTGGGAAAAGCGACGCCGGATGCAGCCGGGGGCGGGAAACGCAGGAGCGGTCCGCATCCCTGCCCCAGGGCGCCGGCAGGCAGCGTGCAGCGTGGGCGCTCCCTGAGTGCTCGTTACAAGAATCTCATGTCTGCCAAAAACAAGAACAGCCAGCCCGCTCAGGGCAGCCGCCTGCGTTCCCTCGCACTGCGGGAGGGCTCGGCCGGGGCAGGAGGAAGCGTGTGCTGCCAGATTAAACTGGGGACGTTTGTCCAATTCTGTCTTGATGGAGAGCAGCGAGAATTTACTCCTTCGGATAGAAGTCTCCTCCGCCCTGACATGGGCGTGATGTCGCCACGTGGTTCCAGGATTAGGTGTGGAATTGAGTTACCAGCTTCTTTCACAGTTTGGAAGCATCCTGCCTCTAACTGTTATCACCCGTTTTTATCAACTAAGCAGAATCGCAGCCCTCTCTGCACATCTCTGTCATGCTGTCCCTGTACGGAAACAGTGACTCGTGTGTCCCCTGGCCGCTGTCCGGCCAAGGGGGACGTACTTCAGATCACACAGGCAAGTGGGGCACCGGGTCTCTGACCCCCAGAAATATGAGGAGAAGCGAGCTAACAAAGGGCGCCTTGTAGCCGGTCTGTCCCTTTCACCGGAGGGTGGAGTTAACGAGCTCGAGGTCAGGGGATCAATCTCCATATGAGCCGCGTGCACCGGGCTGGCCCGGAGCTCCGCCCGCCGGCAGCGCTGCGCCCTGTCACAGCCATCTTGTAAACGTCAGCCCCCAGCCCTGAGGGGACCTGAGGCGGCGCACCAGGCGGGGCACAAACAGCTTCTAACCAACCCCTGCAAAATAAACACGAAACCGTCAGCATCATCGTCATACTGCGTCCCAGCTGGTAGAACACTTGTGTGGCTTCCCTTCGTTCCTTTCTTCGGCGTGGTCGCCACATCAGCCGCTAAGGAGGTTTTAGAGATGTTGACACCGAGAGAGAGAAACGTTGTCCAGGGAGCTGGAGTGAGACCCAGGATGCCAGTCGAGCCCGGTACTTTCTACCTCCAAATTCATGGGTTAGCCATCAGAAAAAGGTGGCGTTTCCTCTGTGCGTGAAAGATAAACCTTTCTCTTTGGTGCAGTTTTGTGAAAAGGCAGGTGCATGTTGTCATAGGAGGTAAACGTGGGCACGGCCCCAGGCTGCAGGGAGAGCAGCAGTCACAGCCTGGGCGGGTGGAGACAGAAAGGACACCCGCTGCCTGGGCCCAGAGAGGGGAGGGCTCGGCGGTGCCCCAGGGCCCAAGATGGGGTCTGGAGAAGCTGCTCTTGCCTGTCTGGCCCTGCGCAGCAGAGTCTGGTGTCCAGTGTTCCAACAGGACAAGTAGGCCTGGCCTCCTGGGCAGAGACTCGTAGCAGCAGCACACTGTCACAGGCTGACTTCTCTGGACGCTGATGCTGTGTGGGGAACACGGGTATCATTAGGGACCCACACCTGGGAGAATAAGGGGCTGGAGCAGATCTGGGCCAAGGAGAAGTGGCCCTATAGGGCCCTGCAGAGTCCCGGTCAGCCCCTCACGCAGGGGGCTCTGGACCAGGGCCCCCACTGCTCGGAAATGCCTGCGCCTTCATGCCTGACTGTGTTTGACCGTCGGCTGTGGGCTGTCCTGGTGGGACAGGACCGGGAGGAGGCTCCCTCAGCGGAGGCCAACCTCGAGGCAGCAGAGGGAGACCACCCTCGCCGTAGGGGCAGCGAGGCAAGTCCCAGTCAGCCCGTCGGGCGTCTGATCCCACCCGTGCCAGTCTGTGGGGTGGGGCTCAGGGTGTGCGTGGTATCTGCAGTGTCCATCTCACATAAGGTGGCACATACATTTGAAAATAAATCCATTCACAGCAAAAAAATCTAGATATAGAAATCCAGAAAAAAAATCAGAGCACTGGTGGCTCCAGACCGAAGGCAGGAAAGCAAAGCCTGGCACCGAGTGTGGGCACCGTGGCGGCCAGACGGGGTCCCTATGAGTGCGCAGGCCTGTCCCCAACTCTACGATACCAGGGCGTTTATGGAAGGAAAGCTCATTTCTAAATCAGGACGCCCCTGGGCCCAAAACTCCCAAGGGAGTGCTGTCCTAGCTGAGACTGGCCCGAAGACACAGTTGCTTCAATCTCGAGAAGGAGGGAAGACCCAGGGACAGAATCCAGAAACCAGTGGCCCAAATGGAGTCTGCTGTTTGCTGAAGACCGAGGTGGAAGACCTGTGACCCATCCCTCTGTAGAGGCGGGAAGCGCCCCCACCCTGCCCAGCCCTGGGCATGTGCACAATGCTCCCCTGCCCAGGAGTTAACAACTTAGGATCCGTTCCACAAACTCAGGTGCAGTGGGCGTGTCCTGGGAGGGCACCTCCTTAGGTGTCGACAAGCAGAGTGCGCGTGACTCGGGCTCCTGGGAGACAGGGCTGCCTGCTCACTGCTGTGCTGCCTCGTGCCCAGTGCAACGGGCCAGGGCAGAGTCACAGTGGATAACACCGTGAAGCCACCAGACCATGTGCCCCGCAGTCCCATCGGACCTCCGCCTGCCGCTTCCGTCCTCGCAGAAACTGCCAACGGGTCAGAAACCTCCCTGGCAACAGGAGGACAGCCCGCCAAGGCTGCCTGTGTTTTCAAGCTCAGTGGCCAGAAGATGAGCCCTTCAGAGGTCACGAGGTCCCACGAAGTCCCTGAATGTCAACTCCCTGCTTAGTTTACAACAGGCGAATTTCATCTTAGTCTCTGCAGATGGGTCCACTCTGTATCTGTGGTCATTGCGGAGGGCCTAGGGTTCACTGCCAGGAGAAAATGGGCCACCCGCAAATGACAGCTCACCCCCAGCCCTTGAGAAAGGACTCAACTCCAGCCGCTCAGTCTCTCTGTTGGTCGAGAAACCTTCCATTATTGCTTGTTTTTTTTTAAATATATTTTATTGATTATGCTATTACAGTTGCCCCATTTCCCCCCTTCATTCCCTTCCACCCTGCACACCTTTCCACCCACATTCCCCCCCTTCAGTTCATGTCCATGGGCTATAAGTTCTTTAGCTTCTACATTTCCCATATTATTATTGCCCTCCCCCTGTCTATTTTCTACCTGCCATCTACGCTACTTATTCTCCGTACCTTTTCCCCCTCTCTCCTCCTCCCACTCCCCTGTTGCTACACCTAAAACAAAAACAAAAAGAAACTTAGCAAACAACTAGAACAGGAACAGGACCACAGAAATGTTTTCTTTTTTAAGTGGTATTTTTCCATGGCTCATTCACACTGTTCACACTCGTCTAACCAGCATGGAAGGCCTCCATGTGCCGGGTACCAGGGCAGGTGCCTCACTGTCCCCACCTCGGGACTGGCCTGTGGCACCGCAGCTGCTCTGAGGGTCCAGGTACCTGCCGAGTCACAGCAGCGAGTGCCCGGCTGCCTGCTGGCCCCTGTGTGCACACTCACACAGTGGTGTGCACCGCAGCACCCCCGCTCCCTCCTAGGGCCATCTCGCTCCCCCCGCCCCCACCACATGTGGCTGCCATGGCGAGCAACAGAGGCATTATTAAAAAAGATAAGAGCTGAGACCTCAACTTCTAACTCAACCCTGGTAGTTTATTTTTTTTCTCCTGAGTTCTTAGTATTTTATGACCTACTTCATTTGCCCATGAACTCCAAATGGCTTCCAGGTGGATCTGGACTTCATCCGACCTCGAGGCAACAAAGGCCCTCCTTCTTTCTCCCCGTAACCAGCGGCGACAGGAACAGCCGAGGGCCCGCGCCGTCCAGTGTGTGGGCCAGTTAGGAGCTCGGGATCCAACACGGGTCTCAGACAGAAGAGTATGTTTAGCAACGCCGGCCGTACAAAGGCATGTTTACAGGTGTTAGTCAACGAGGACTGGACTCCAGATTTAAGTAGGGAATGCCAAATGGCTCCCTTACTTCCAAGGAAAAGGGCTCTGTGCAGGTGGACATGCCAGCTTCCCCAGTGGAACGAAAGAGCCACCCGTGGGGGGCTGGTCCTGTTCCACCCGGATGGCAGGGAAGGAGGCTGCGGCTCAGAGTCGTCACGTGACCAACTCCGGAGCCATCTGGGTGACCAGCCACAGAGGCCTGTCTCCGGACCCTGCGTCTGGCACGCGTCCCAGTGCCTCCTGCTGCCTCGGCCCTCTTTCCCTTCGGAGGGCAATACTTTCCACTCAGAGCGAAGGTGGTTTTCTGACAGTTCGAAGGGCGTAAGCAAGACCTGCTGTTGCCAACCTGTGCCCAGGGGAGTGTCTGGGAGCGGAGCTGCGAGACCACATTCCTACCCAGGCTCCTCCACCTGCAGCCAGGACGGCCCCTTCGCCTGGAACGCATGGTTCCGAGTAGGGCGTGGTTCTTACACTCCCAGTGCGCTGGAACACCCGCTGGGGTGTGAAAACAGCGACGCTGTGGTCCTGACTTCTCATGTTGGAATTTGATTGGTTCAGAGAGCAGGCCAGGCAACTGGCTCCTTGGCACCTCCCAGATGATTCTTCTACAAAGAACATCGTAGAACCACAGCTCTCATGGTCTCCGTGCAGGTGAAGGTTTGTTCTAGTTTTCTCTGAACCTGGCCATGTGTGGGAATGGCCTGGGCACAGGTTCTGGGCCCACCCTGGTGGTGCTGAGACTGACCAGTCCATCTGGGTGGACCTGAAGACTCTGATGCAGCCAGTCCACAGTTGGCGTTTGGGGCACTGGCCATCTTTGGCTCCTAACATGTTGACAAATTAGACAAATGGGTTATCCCAGACTTTGGGAACGAAATAGCCTCTCTCTTAAAATTGCCAGAACCTCCAAGAAGGTTATTTCTGGAATGCAACGACAGTTATGCACAATTTTCTCACCGCAGGCTGGCATCTGTCTTAAGAACAGAACAGGGTGGAGGTGTTTGAAGGCGGAGCCCGTGGGAAATACAGGGTAGATGAGGTCATGGGGGGACCAGTGTCTTTAAGAAAAGAAACTCTGGAGAGCTTGCTCCTGTTTCTGTGTGTGCGTATCTGTGTGTCTGGGGGGGGGGCATGCATAGGGGGCAGGAATCTGAGGATTTGGAGTAGACATCTACACATCCGGAGAAGGGACCTCACCTGGGACCGAGTGCTCCGGTACTGGGACTTCCCCAGCCCCTGGAACCATGGGAAATGCCTTCCCCCATCCATGGAATCCCGTTACAGCGTCCTGCCCTGCCCCGCACCAGAGGTGAACCGGGTCGTGTCCGCATTCCCGCCGACGAGAACTGTGTGAAAGCGGACCCCTTGGTTGGCTTTGGCTTTGGAATGTTCCTCGTTTGGGAAGCGCTCTCCTGCTACTCAGTCACATTGTGCTGCATTCCTTCATCACCTGTCCTGAATGAAAAAGGAATTTAAGTAAGTGAATGGTAAGAGGGATCAAATTATTCTCCAGAGCCGTGGAGGGTGTTTCATGCTCCTGAGATGGTATCTGAATGCCTGAACATTTGTATACAAATTGAGCAAACATGCAAATCAGTAATCTGAGACTAAAGAGACACAGAAATGATCTTGGAAATTGCATTTAAGAAAAAAAAAATGACAGTATCATGTTAATAGACACAAAAGAACTCTGATGAAAGCAGCTGTTAAATTGTTAATTTAACATAAAGATGGAGCTGATGACTCAGAAACGAGCGAGCGGGGGTGGGGGCAGACGTTCTGTGCTGTGAATAGCGCAGACGGCCGCGGCCGCCCCGCCGGCTCTGATTTGGGGTTGCACTCTGTCTGCATTAGCGGAGCTGGTAATAAATCATGCAGGCGAGCAATGAGGGCTGGGAGCTCTCCAGGTGCCTGATGATGCCTCAGATACCCTCTCCACATGTTCGGTAGGGGCCATGTGAGTTCACAGACGGGGCTGGGCCATCACTCACGGCGTCGCACTGGGCACGGCCTCCTGCACGGCCCAGGAGCAGTTGAAACCAGTGTCAGCGCTCTGCCAGCCAGCCCTGGGACCTTCCTGAGTCCTTTGCAGATAGTAGGTATCTGGGCTTATGAATCATCATGGTTCCTTCCCCTGATATTTCCAAACACACACACATGCACACACATGCCCCACCACAGAGAGGGAGGGTGTAGCTGTGAGAAGAAGGGTGAGTGAGCTGGTTATCTGAACCGGGCTTGTTGAGTCTCCATGCTCCTTGGAGACATTGAAGGGCCATCCTTGGCGTGGGCGGCCAGGAAGGGGAGCTGAGGTCCGTGGTTAGGAGGAAACTGGTAGGCTGGGTCTGGGGAGTGATGATATTAGGTGGAACCCACCTTACAGAGCAGCAGGCGGTGTGGGGACATTTAAGAGTTACGTCACGAGCTCTGGGGGCTTTTTACATGGCGCCTGGTGTGTCTCAGTAGCCTAACAACACACATTGAAGGGCAGAGGGAACTGAAGGTCACCCTCCCGTGGTCTGAGCACCAGGGCGACACCCTTCACTCTCGCCCAATGTCTCGTTGAAGGCAAAGCCCTTCAGTTTCAAACAGAGGGAGCCAACCCTGTCCCAGGCACGCTGCCCAGAGGGTGTTGTTTAACCCTTTGCAAATGACCAGGCGAGGGGAGCACCCGTGATGACCCCCCAAAATGTAAAGGTGCGTGAGTCAGCACTTCTGACAAGATGCACTGTAGGTGGGGCTTTCCACTGGAGAAGGGGACACTGCATGGCATGAACACTGGCTTCCCTGCCTTTGAGTGGGGACAGTAACTGCCAAACCCTTGGCTTTGAGAAGAAACTCGGGATCTCTCTGGTCTACAGCTCTTCTTTCGGGATGTGGGTCTCCGCTCAGACCTCCTCTTAGACATGAAACGCTAAGAGTCACGCTCGATTCAGGAAGGGCAGAGCTTGTCACCAGAGGACCCTCTGCCATCCCTGCAGAGGGGAGGGGCTTGGCCCCCCAACACACTCACGTGCCTCTGTGAGCGATTCCTACCTGGTGGATCTCACTCAACAAGCCACATGCTTAGTGCCACAGGGTCTACGGAATGGCGGGTGAAAGGAGAACATATCCGACTCTAAGAACGTTTCATCGGAAACAGACACGAGTGGGGAGAAGTTGCCAGGGGCCCAGACTCAGAGCAAACTACTGCTCTCACGTCCCCCAGCCTCAGTGGCCTCCTTTGCACGATGAGGGTGATGCCAGCCTTTGAATAGTGAGGTCAGATACATAGAACCCGTACTGCAGAAAGGGTCCCCAAGTCATCTGTCATCACGTCTGTGTGTGTCATGGAAAATCCCCCATTAGGTGGTTGGCATAAAAATAAAAAGCATGGTGGCTAGGCTAAGAAAAGCCAGGGTTTCTACTAAAAATAAAATTATATTTTCCACAGGGATGTGATTTTAAAAGGAGCCAAATATATGTGGAGAGTAGTGTTAGCACTAGCAGAAAAGGGTGTTAGTGCAGTGATGGGTTTTGTTTAACTAAACGAATAGCCTCAAGGATAGTATCCAACTTGGTTTCTACTTATTAACGTATATTTAACAGATACGTAAGAGAGCACATTCAGAGGAGAGTGACAAGGATAATTAAGTTTAAATCAAGAGGTGAAGAAACTGCTGGTGAAGATGAGGATATAGAAAAGTATTCAGAAGCGTGACCTAATGAACTTCAAACGTTTTCGGGGCTGCCTGGTACTGTGACTGGCTTACGTGGCACGTGACCTGGAGGAGGGGGAAGGAGGACAGAATGATCTCCAAGTAGGATGAGTGCTTAACATTTGGAAAGAGCCAAGGAAACCCAGGTGCCTCGCAAGCTATGCCACCTGTTCGTTGTCATTCTACCCAGCAGAGATCTGTGGATGCATTCTCTTCCCTGGCACCCAGTTAGCTACTCTAAGGATTCAAGAAACCTAAGAAAGTGTTTCTGCTCTTAGGAAATGTGGAGCCTTGCAGCCAAAACAGGAAATGAGGCCCCCGGAGCGGGCTGAGCGGCACAGGCACCATGAGGAGACGGGGCTGCAGGGGGGGGAAGCTCTTCTTGTACGTTCACCGAAATGGTGTGTTTCTCCCCCACTTCCCCATAAAAAAGTCTCTGAAGTTTAGGTGACAAAGAAAAATGTTTTATTCGGGATAGAAAGAGAGAAAGGCTGAAGTCAGATGGGAGAATAAGACTCAACAATTAGCAAGAACAGAAGGAGAAGTATTTTCGATTCCACATTGTTCACTGTGCATTTTGAAAGGGTGCCTTTGCAAAGATGTAATTAGGGGTAATGAGGTGCAAAATTTCATGTACAGAAATGATCTTGTTAAGGGAAGTTTGCACAGACAGTGCCGCTTAAAAAAAGAACTTGAACTCTCTGTTAACTCCATACCAAATAATCCCGACTTTTCTTTAGACCCAACTCCAGTGGAGTTTCAGGAAAATCAGGAATTTAAGTAAATCTACATAACTCCCCCTTTGATCACAATTATGTAAAGGCTTTTTGAAGTTGAATGTGGCCACATTTTATCAATCCCAATCTTGAATAATCACAGCCTTGAATAATCCAATGGCTTTTGCTGAAGATCCACTGACTGGCCACATCCTCACCCACATTCCTCAAGTTCAAGAACTCGGACAAAGTGTGTACTCGTCACAGAGAGTCTTTCCCCTCAAGACCACTGTGGAGGGAGTCAGCCTCAAGCAATCCTCAGTAAGTCCCAGAGTCCAGCACCAGCAGCCCCCTCCTTGCACGGTGTGGGTGGGGGATGGGGGTTGGGGGCAGGCTGGAGAGGCCTGGGGGCCCAGCCTCTCAGGCACGGACCTCCCATGACTTCATGATGGAAACGAGTTTCTTAACTCTGCTCTCTCCGAGCTCCTGCCCAGTGTAGCTAAGGGCCTTTCCCACCACATATCGCAGGCTCTGTGTTCCTTCTCACGCACGGGCAGAAACACAAAGACGACCGGGCAGCACTCTGGGAGTGGAAGTTCTCCCGCCTTAGGGACAGTGCATGGCCTCTGACTCCCCTCAGGGTCCCAGCCCTGCAGCATCTTCCTATTCCAACCATTTCTACTTAGGAGACTTCTCTCAGGAAAGAGAGCCTCCAAGTGATCAATATTGCCTTTTGGTGCAGAATTCAAAAAATTACTATTTTTTGGCATGGTGGGCTGAGACTCACTGTGGTTCTTAAACTTGGCTACCCATTGGAATTATTAAGGTGACCCCAGTATACAGCTCAATTTGAGGAGCACTGATTTACAGAAAGGAAGACAGATCTAAGCTAAAAAAAAAAAAAAACCCTCTAAATATCAGTAGTGGCCATTCCTTTAGTCAGGTGGAGACTGAGATGTTTTTATCCAAGGAACGTTCTCCTCTTGCCCCACCCCCGAGGGCACCGTGTTTAAACCTGAGTCTTGTGAGGATGTTACTTCTGTTTCTGGAGGAAAATCTGGTCCAAACCAGGAGTGACCGCAGGACCCCGAGGCTGAAATCAGCAGGAAATGTCTTCACCACAGAATGAGCCCAGAGCTCCATCACACTCCAGGGTCAGCACCAAGCAGAAGCCTGCGGCCACACCCGGGCAGACGCAGGGCCTGGGCGGGGAAGCCAGAAGGGGTGTCCTGCAGTGTCAAAGGCCCGTGTGCCCCTGAAACTCTGCAGCCCTGAGTGCTGGGGCAGATACATCTCGGTGGCTGCACTTGGCTAGGGTGGGGTGGGGTAGTCCCCAGAGCTGGGGCAAGTGGCAGACAAGTCTAAGACCCCAGTGGAGACCCTCTTCCTGCACCCTGACCATGGTTACCTCTGAAAATGCGAAGAAAGCAGGAATGGAGGGGCCGTGGCTACATAGGAAGAACTGGTCTGAGTCTCTGCAAATTCTAACTCATTCACTCCTCGTGACGAGCCACTGACGTGAGTGCTGTTTTTGCGCCCAAGTTGCAGCTGAATAAACTGAGGTAGAGCAGTTGAGTCACTTGCTGAAAGTCACAGAGCAAGTGACAGGCATGGACAGGATGTGGCAGGGCAGGGGCGGGGAAGAATGGGGCATCTGGGGACCAGGTGAGGTCACAGAAAGCTCAGGGAAATGTAGAGGACAGGCAAATGAAGCAGAGGAAGGGAAGAACAACTTTTAAAGTAAAGTCTAGAAACGTCACCCCCATAATAAGGTTTAAAAATATTCTCCTTTCCATGTGGGTTTGAGTGAAGGCGTGTAAGAGAAGAAGAGAGGGGTGTCCCCGCCGCTCACGTGACACCCCCAGCACAAACGATAACCCTGCAGAAGGACGCCTGCTCTTGGGGTGCCCGCCCAAGGCTCCCCATCTGGCCCCCATGGCCCTGAACACCGCAGAGCAGCCTCACACACCCAGGCCATCGCTTGCACCGCTTTCTCTGTGGGAGTCTGAGTCGCCAGGCTGTGGCCACGGCTTCCAGAAGGCAGAGGGCTGCCCAAACCACAGGCAACTGGCAGTGACTCCACGTGACTCCTGAGGACACTGCTCCTTCCCTTTCTCTGACCTGCAGGGAAAAGAAGGAAGCAACAGGCAAAGGCTCACAGGACTTCAAGCCCACCTCCACCGGGGCTTGTCTGAGGCCCTAGGAGGGAGCCAATCCCTGCTCCCCCTGAGGGTGACAGAGGCGCCCTTGTCTCCTGGTGTGGGTCACGGCCCTGCCCCGTGGTTGCAGGCTCTCCTCCTCCAGCAGGTCAGGGTCATGGTCTTGGTTACAGGCGCTCTTCCGAAATTCAGCAAAAAATATTGTCACCAACTGCGGCCCAAGAGATGGACAATTCTCAGTGGCAGTGGACGGAGAAGCACTTTTCTTACAGGACCTTCTGCACGAATGTGTAAAAGGATGAAGCTCATCCTGAGCTGGCTCCCCTCCCCACCTCTGCTGGCCCAAGCACGGTCTTCTGCCCTGGGAGTCCTTATTTTTATATATTGCCGATGACCTCATCAGCCTATCGCCAAATGAGCGGTGCCGGGAAGCTGCCAGAGATTTATGGTCAGCTTCCATTAGCTTTACGGAAGGAGATTCCTCCCCACCGAAGCTGAGTGTAACCATCTCCTGAAGCTCAGAAAAGATATGAGGCAGCATCAGAAACTTCCCCGGAGTGACATGCACGCTGCTAAAACTTACTTTCGTTGGGGGTGGGGGGCTGAAATAAAACAGTACTGGAAAAATTCTCTACCTCATCCAGGTCAAATCCACTCTTACTGAGTTATGGAAGGATTTACCCAATGCAAATGCACAAAACCCTTTCCGGCCATGGTGGACATGGGGATGGCGGTGAGCTGCCTGAGGTTCATGCCCCAGCTGTCAGACACCACCTGGGTCCCTAGAACACTGTGCGCCAGGCTCAGGGACTGTCACCAAGGAGGACGATGCAGGACGGCCACTGAAGCTGGACGTCGGGCCGAAGCTGTGAGACCAGAGCTCGTGTGGCGGATCGGGATAGAACAGACGTGTCCCTAGACTTTCGTCCTGTTTTCATCCTCATGGCCTTTCAGGGATGCGTAACACATATTTATAATGATGCATTCTGCAATTTTCTGCATTTTCCACTGACTCAATGTATATGCGTGTCCGTGGCCTTGACGGACAAACTGAACGTTCCCCATGCAGTCTCCGAGTGCCCTGATGGCCTGCCGCATGGGGAAATGTGCCATTTTGCTGCCCTCCATCTGTGTCCTACAGGTAATCTGAGGACCTCCAGCTAACCCATGCCCTCCTGACCCCTTTGTGGACGCTTGGACACCTGGTGCTTCTGGACATCAGTCGTGGTAAACGTGCCCACCCTGAGCGTTCGAGAAGCTTCCCCACGAATATCCATGGGTGTCCCGTATCGAGAGAGGATGGCTTGCAGCTGGCTGATTCCGGACCCCCGTCCAGTTAGATGTTCAGTCCTTGTGTCGTGTCCAATGCCCCGCCCAGCCAGTGCGCACAGGGGCTGCAAAGGCCGATGCTGCACCTAGGTTGTCCTCCAGAAACTCATTCTCAGGTGGCAGTGGGTAAAATAGAAACTCCAACAACTCAAGGAGAAGAGCGAGGAAAGCCACCAGGCGGGGACAGTTGTGGGTGCTACTGGCACACCACCCTGTCCCCTGAATTGGGGGGTGACGGTCCTGACTCAACCCTGCCAAGCGATGTTCATCACATGTAACTACACGACTGGGCTTCACCCAGTGACAGACCCCGGTAAATGCTCGTTAGCTGTGACACTGCTGTAGACCCAACAATAGAGGACAAATGTCTCTGTGTGAGATCAGGACAACACTCCGGTGTGACTTCTGATGCTTTAAAGTGTGCACTCGTGTTTGCTAATCTGCCTGTTGCTGATGTTTCGTCACTACTTCTGTATTTCCTCCGCATTTCTGCAAAATAAATGCAATTTCCACAATATTGTTGGTTCTTAAAACAGACACGAAATGAGGAAAGTACAAATAAAGCATTTACTCCAAAATTATATTGTACTGATATTTTTCAATGTATTTTAATTTATTTTTACAGTAAATATTTGATTGTCCATAATTATTTTTTACTTGCTTTAGTTTAGTTTACTCTGTTGTAGAAACACTTTAAAACTCTGGTGGGGCGTCTTCACGTCAGTGTCCACGAGATTTTGTCGGAGCACCGTCCCGAACCCCGGTATGTTGTCGTTGGCAGACAGGAAAGGCACTGCAAAGGGGAAAACCCACAATGCAGGCTGTTCCTTTTATGGAAATATGCCAAGCACTTTCTTGGCTCTAGAAAGACTTAAAGAGTTGGGAGAGTCCGTTAATGGGAACACTATGTAAGCCATACCTTTTAGCAAAATACGCCCTGTTCAAATCCAGCAGTCGTTCTGTGATGAACTTATGTTTTGTTCAGAGAGACACTTACCATGGGTGATAATCACCTCGTCATATAAGTAAAAAAATAAAAAAACTTGCAAATCTCTTGAGGAGAATATTTTGGATTAATAATACATTTTAAAAAACAAATTCAATCCAGCTATAGAATTGTCTTAGAACCATCAAGCGGTATTTTTCACATTTATTTCTAGTCAACTTGGGTCCGATTAAAGGAATTTCAAATGCTTGAAGCCCACTGAAAGGTTTGAGAAGACAATGAGCTTTGAATTCAACCTGGAAGAATCTCGTTTTGTTCTCATGACCACCTCGCCCCGCGACATTGTCCCCTTTCCCACACCTGTGTCCCAACATGGCGACCACAGGGCTCCATTGTGTGAGTTTCTGGGTGATGGACAGGCAGCAGCATCTGTGGGAGGGGCTGGGGACCGCGACCTGCAGCAGGGGTGGGAGGGACATCTGTCAGTGTGTGCGTGCACGAAGTGAATGAGCCCCTCACTTCGCATGACTCCTGACACGGATTCCAATACCAGCACTTGGGGGAGAAATACACTTCAGGAAGGTCATTGAGTGTCATATAGAGTCTTCCTCTATAACCTAGTTATGCTGTTTAGCAGTTTACAAAGCGAATTCCAGACCAGTTTTGGTCTGGTAGTTGGTTGAGCCTTCGAGTCAAGCCAAGGACGAGTGTAGGAACTGAGCATGGCCACATTTCCCTGGCCTTGTGCGCTCAGGACTGAGGCTGAGGATGGGATCAGAGGTGTGAGGGCTGCTGAAAGGGATCGACATCCGAAGTGACACGTAAGCTCAGTGGACATGGCTGCACCCCCTGTCAGTGGGTCCTACTGAAATTCTCCCATCCATGTTACCAACATTCTCAGGATTTGGTTAAAGGTGAAGGGCGCTATTGAAGGGTGCTCTGGGGTTCTGTCCATGTCTTGCTTGTGGAAGTCAATTGTGTTTCCTACAAAAGTTTGGTGTGAAGAGCCCCATGTCTGAATGTGCAATAAAGGGGGTAGAGGTCTTAGGGGGTATGAAGGTTCCGGCAGCCCCAGTCTCAGCATCGTGGGGGACACCAGGCCCTGGCGACACCAGCTACTCAAAACAAAGTCAGAACAAGGAAGTGACAGTCATGCCAATGGTGACGTGGGGGACATGCAGTGAAATTACGACTTCGTAATGTTTATTAAAGTATTTTAATTTTTATTATTGCTTTATTTTTTGGTTGCATTCTTGGGGGTGGCTCACTAATGAATAAGAAGTTAATTGTGTGAAAATCTTCCTCTCCTAGGGGCAGAAAGAAAAGGGAGAGGTGGGGAAGAGTGTTCTGTTCCACAACAAGTCCTAGGAGGAGAAGCAGGGCTGTATGTAGGGAACACTGAGAAAACCCGTACGTTTCGGAGTAAGACACATTTGCATTTAAACAGCTGTTCTTCCATTTGTTAGTTGTGTGACTTCAGTCAGTTCCATCTCCTTGCTGACTCTCGAATTGCTCATTTGAAAAATGGGCATTTCATTACCTGCATAATTGGATGTTTAGTAGTAACGAGGGGAAAGTATCGAGTAGGTGGCGTGTCCTTGTGACAACTTCACAACCTCGTTAACAGACACACATGAATATTTTAAACTGGGTCTGAAGCGATGAAGAAATGGAAAGTACTGAATTGCAGTTAATGTAAAGAATGTGTGAACTTGGACTTCCAGCATCTCCCTTGCAATAGCATTTTACT